>WOXC01006248.1:0-181360 GCA_011680675.1 Gymnobelideus leadbeateri
CTTAAGAAGGATTTTGAAAAACCAAAAAGAGAAGTGGAGGAAAATAGGGAATAAAAATAAGAATGATGCAAGACAATCATGAAAAGAGAATCAACGACCTAACTGAAAAAAAAAACACCTTAAAAAATACACTAACTCAAATGGCAAAAGAGGCTCAACAAGCCAACGAGAAGAAGAAAGCCTTAAAAATCTGAATTTGCCAGATTGAAAAAAGAATCTCAAAAGCTCACTGAAAAGGATCATTGTAGCAGCAAGCACCCCAATATCCCCAGGGTGACTGCCAACACAGGTTCTTAGATCTGCTTTTCAAAGGGAAAGCAACTCAAAATGGGTTAACAAGCTTACTTTAATCAAACAAACATACATTACCTAGTTCAGGGGAAAAAGGTCGGCACCCCGAACTTCAGAGTTACAGAACTTACAGATCAGACAGGCTTCCAAACTGTCCAAACATTACATGCATCAATACCAAATCACAGTTACCAGAGAGGGAAGCATCAACATCTGGGTTTTCAAAGCTGGGGGGCTCTCAACAACGGCTTCCCAGAGTCTCATCTGGTCAAATCACACAACACTTCTCAAAGTGAGCCCCAAAGCTAAGCCTCTCCTCAGGGCTTATATAGCCTTCTCTTGGCTCAGAGAATGTAACAACCTCCTTGACCTCACTGCCCAATCGCAAAGTATCAAGGTGTGGGCTTCCCTGAAAAAACAAGCCTCCCACCACAGGCTCCAGGTGCACTTAAGCTAGGGGCAGGGAAGATCTTTAAATCTGCATTTCCATTACAATCATGACTTCAGAATCAGATTGCAGCACATGGAAGCTAGAGACTTTATGAGAAATCAAGATATTTTTGAACAATGTAGTTGGAGTGCAGAATGGAGCAGGCTATTCTTTTTAGTTTTGTTTTATATATATTTCTCATGGTTTTTCCCATGTTATAGTTCTTCAATGAACATGAGTAATTTAAAATGTGTTTAATAGCAATGTATGTGTAGAGCCCATATCAGACTGCAAGCTGTCTTGGGGATGGAAGAGGAGAGAAAATTTTAAACTAATTTTTGGGGGTATATGTGCAGTTCCCCTGGAAGCCTGAGACCCAGAGCATGCTGACTCTATAGTAACATTGTGAAGGTAAATCAGACATGAGAGAGCTCTGTTCCATGAAGAGAGCTCCTTGACCTTCTGACTTGTTGCCAACTGATAGGGTCTTCAAGGGTAGAGAAGCCTTGAGATTCCAGGGAGGTTTGAGGAGGTTTAGGGAGGTTTGGAACATCCTGCCCAGTACTCAGAACCTGATACAGAGTACCCAGCTGTGACATAAGAGGCATATGTGAACAAGGACAATGTTGTACTCCCAAAGGTAGTAGTTTATGATGGCTATACAATTATACACTATAT
The DNA here is from genome assembly GCA_011680675.1 of Gymnobelideus leadbeateri. NCBI lineage: Eukaryota > Metazoa > Chordata > Mammalia > Diprotodontia > Petauridae > Gymnobelideus > Gymnobelideus leadbeateri. The sequence goes on from WOXC01006248.1 coordinate 1,400, forward strand.
ACTCTGAACTCTTAGCTGATCAGGTAGAAGTTAGGATATAATTGCATAAGAAACTGCTGAATAAAGTCTTGTTACTCTAAGAATGTTCTGGCTTGGAACTCTGTTCTTGGGGAAAGTAGCTGGACTAAGACCAGGTGTACAATGAAGGCCGGAATAACGTAAGATCCGGCTGCCCCTGACATAGGAGGTCGGATCAACTTATGGAAGTGAAAGTTGAAAACTAAAAATAAATAATTTAATGTAAAAAAAGAGTTAAATATGATTCAAAGTCCAAACTTTAATATGTTACTTGCTGTCTGATGCTCTATATCCTACCATGAAATGCCCCCAAAAATGTGCATTAAAGCTAACAATGCTCCTGAATGTGACCTGAACCAGATCAAAATATAATTCTGAAAATTTTAACTAAACAAATAATAATACAGTTTATTATAGATAATGCTAATGAGTTATTTTCTAAGTCATTTGCATTTCACAAGAAACCTCTTGTATAGTTTAGTGACTGTTTATATTGGAGTCTGATACCACTAGTTTAAAAAAATCATCTGAAAGATGAGTGATTAGAAAAGTTCTGGGAGTCATGAAACAAAAACAATGGAAAACTAGCACACTAGTGGTCTAATATTGTAGTATTTACCCAATATCAGTAGACCTAGAGGAAAACCTCTACCGGTTTTAGTGGACCTTTTATGCAACCTTATATGCAACCTTACTTGAAAGATACATTACAATCTATATGGTTAAAAGGCATCTTCACAAACATAAGTTATGTAATATTTGGAACTTTGAAATACTGAAACATGATCCGTATTAAGTGATAAACAAAACAAAACAAAATGTAGGCTTTAGAACTCCCATGAAATGTGTCCTCTTTAGATATATAAGATGTTCACAAACATCCTAAGTGTTTTCATGAGCACAAAATTTCCTCTTTCACATTTCCAAAGTTGAAACACTGTGACTTTTTTTCTAACAGAAAAACAAACTAACAGAATGGATAGGACAATAAATGAAACTGTTTATATTTGTGGACCAGCAACTTTATTTGACCAATCTATGTCTATATAGATGGTTAAGATTATATCAAAGCCAATAGAATGTACTGAACTTTTTCTCAACGAATAGGACAGAGTACCCTCATTGTAATTATGATAAGTAGCTATCCAAGTTATGATAATAACTAGAATATCATAAAATTTATTTTTAATATGAGGAAATCAAGTATCAATAGGAGATTAGATAGGAAAAAATGTAAAAAAAATAGAAGTTTCCTAAGTTAGGTATTGTTTTAACTTCCTCAATGCTGAAAATAAATAAGGAAAACTGTTGACATTAAAGTCATAATTTCCAAAATCTTTTATAAAACACAGGCACAATGATCCAGCTACCATAATGATGTCACTGATGCAATTCAGTCTGCAGTCTGAATATCTAGGTTTGAGTCATGGCTCTAGCACCTACTCCTAAGATGACTTTCCATAAAGCAACTCATTTTGCTGAACCTCAGTTTCCCCATTCCTCACAAGGTTGTTGGGCAATTTGTTATTTTTGCAAATGGCAAAACTTTTTGTAAATTCGAGTAATTATTTTAATTATTCCTCATGATCCAAAAAAGCTTGGTTTTCCCTTAAAAGTCATTATTTGGGGGGGGCAGAGTCAAGATGGCAGAGTAGAAAAAGCACTTCTGCAGAAATCCAAATCACGCTACTTCAAAATTATGTAAAAGGAGGATGCTGAACAACCTATGGAGCACCAGAACCCAAAAAATGACAGAGAGGAGCTAACCTCCTGCTGAGGACCACCTGGCAGCCCAGCAGGGAGCGGCCAGCACAGCACTCTGGGAGCGGAGCCCGGGCCCCCATGAGTCAGAGGTTTTAGCCCCAGGGCGGCCAGACTAGCAGCTGGCTGGAGGGACCCCAAAATACCAGTAGCTGTGGCATTTTCAGAATTATCAACACATAGATGCCATGGACAAAGTGAGAGGTCAGTGCCCTATGGACTGGTTGGGAAAACCCATCAGCTTCTTCCCCTGGTGGCGACAAGCCACTGAGGAGCCTGCACAGCTTTTGCCACATTGTGATGTTGCAGCTTCAGCTCCTGGCCTGCAGACTCTAGGGGGATTCCACAATCAGTCTGGGGGGTATTAAATCTTGCTTTACCCTTCTTGGATCTGGATTGAGGACTAGGGTGGAGGTCTTGGGGTGTGTGACCAGCTAGCCAGATTGGGTGGAGGCTACAGAGAGGCCACCCAACTAATACTTCAAGCAGTTGAGAAAACACCAGCTTTGGGGACAGAAGCCCCCTGGCTGGTGACAGAGTCCTACTGTGGTAACAAGCCCCAAAGTCAAGTAATTGACTGTCAACATGCCTAGGCAAAGGAAACAAAATAATCCGAAAAATGCAACATTAGACTTCTATTTTGGGGGCAAAGAGTATGAAAATATAGAACAGGAGGATGACTGTGAAGTCAGAAATCGTGCATCAAAAGCCCCAAATGAAAATACAAGCTGGTTCGAGGCCATAGAGGATCTAAAGAAGCTGATAAGGGAAGTAGGGGAAAATGGGAAGAGAAATGAGAAAGATTCAACAAAATTATTTAATGAGAGTCAACAGCCTGACTGAGAAAAATAACACATTAAAAATACGCTAACTCAAATGGCAAAAGAGGGTCAAAATGGCAATGCGGAGAAGAATGCTTTAAAAAGCTGAATTTCCCGGCGGGGGGGAGACAAGATATAAGAGTAGAAACAGCACTTCCACAGAACTCTCCCCCAAACCACTTCAAAATTATGAAAAAGATGACTCTGAATAACCTCTGGAGCAGCAGAACCCACAGAGTGACACAGAGAAGCTAACCTCCTTCTGAGGAAAGCCTGGCAGCCCAGCAGGGAGTGGCCAGCACAGCGCTATGGGAGGCAAGCCCAGGACCTCAAGCCAGCACAACACTCTGAGGTTTTAGCCCCAGGGCTGCCAGATCAGCAGCAGACTAGAGGGATCCCAGAATAACACCTGCTGTGGCGTTTCCAGAATTACCAACACATAGACTCCAATGACAAAGTCAGAGGTCAGTGTAGTATGGACTTTGGGACTGGTTGGGAGAGCATGTCATCCTATTTCCCTGGGGATGAGAAGCTGCAGAGTAGACGTAGTGCACCTTCCATGTTGCAGCTTCAGCTCTTGGCCTGTGGACTGTAGGGGGGGGGGGGTCCAGCTATCAGTCTGGGGAGTAAGTCCTTTTGCTTTAACCTGCTTGGAACTGGATTGTGGTCTGGAGTGGAGGACTTGAGGTATGTGACCTGTTGCCAGAGCATATGGTAGCTTCAGAGAGGGTACCCAACTAATACCTCTGGCAGCTCTGTAAATACTTGTCTATCAAGTTTGTCATCATCCTTTAACTTCTTCAGAAAGTTACCATGTCACCATGAATCACATCAATAATCCCAGATATTTAGGTGATATGGCTCTGATGGCAGAAAGTGAAGAAGTCTCTTTGGGGGAAAAGCAGGAAGTAAAAACTGACTTGAAGCTTAACATAAATTAAAAAAAAATTAAGATATTTGCAATTGGCCCCATAACTTCCTGGCAAAAGAGGGGGAAAGGAATTTAAGCAGTGTTATATTTTCTATTTTTATCCCCCTAAGTACCACATATGGTGACTGAAACATTGAAGTTAAAAGATATTTGCTCTTTGGAAGAAAAGCTTTGGAAACCTGGATGACATACTAAAAGGAAGAGCTATCATCCTGTAGATAAATTTCCACATCATCAAAGGCATATTTGTTTGTTTGTTTTCCCCAGTAGCTACTTGTGATAGGACTATAAGGAAAGCAGAACACCACAGAGTTGATTCTTTCAAATCGTGGTGCTAGATAAGACTTTTGAGAATTTGTTGGAAATCAAGGAGATCAAATCACTTGATATTTAAAGAAATTATTTCAGACTATTCACTCAAAAGTAAAATAATAAAGCCAAAGTTGCAGCTTATATACTTTGTCCACATAATGAGAAAATGGGACTTATTGAAAACAAAACAATTCAAAACAAACAAACAAAAAGAAAAAAAAACACTGATGTTGGGGAAGATTGAAGGCAAAAGGAAAAGACATCAGAGATCAATATGGATAGATTGTGTCAGTAAACAATGAGCATGAGTTTGGACATACTTCAAGAGATAGTAAAGAATAGAAGACCCGAGGGCGCGGAGCCAAGATGGCGGAGTAGAAACAGCTCTTCCAAGCCTCTCTGCCCCCAGATTCTCCGCAAACTATGTAAAAAAGGACTCTGAAAATCTTCTGGAGCCCCAGCACCCACAGAACGACACAGAGAAGCTAACCTCCCGCTGAGGACAGCCCAGCACCCTGCAGGAAGGACCAGCGCAGTGGTCTGGGAGCCAGCAGCGCGCAGAGCGCAGGAGCCGAGCCGAGCCCAGGTCCACGTGAGCCGAGGTTTTAGCCCCAGGGCGGCAGGGCCAGCAGCCGGCTGGAGGAACCCCAGAACACCAGGAACTGTGGAGACCCCAGAATTATCAACATAGACTTGCCTAGGACAAAGTAAGAGGTTAGTGTCCTATGGACTTTGGGACCTGTATTTGGGGAATGCGTCAGCTCCCTCCCCTGGGGGCTAGAAGCTGCTGAGGAGACACGCCATTGTGTAGTTTTCAGAGGCATTTCCGGCTCCCAGCCTACAAATCGTGGGGAGATCCAGCGATCAGTCTTGGGGGGTAATCGCTCTTGCTTTAACCTCCCTGGATCTGGATTGTGATCTAGGGTGGAAGTTGTGGGTGGGTTTATAGCTTGCCAGAAACGGAAGTTGCCCCCCACACGTTCGGGACGAAAATTCCTCTATCTGGCCTTAAAGCCATAGTGTGGCAACAAGCCCAAAAGTCAAGCAATTAAGTGGCAACATGCCAAGGCAAAGGAAACAGAAAAAATGCAACCCTAGACTCCTATTTTGGGGGCATAGAGCGGGAAAAGGACTGTGAGGTCAGAAGTCCTGCTCCAAAAGCCCCAGGGGAAAACATGAGTGGGTTGCAGGCCATAGAGGACCTTAAAGAGGACTTTAAAAATCAAATAAGAGAAGTGGAGGAAAAATTAGAAAGAGAAATGAGAAGGATGCAGGAAAAGTATGAAATGAGGGTCAACAGCCTGACTGAGGAAAACAGCACCTTAAAAAATAGACTAACTCAAATGGCAAAGGAGGCCCAAAAGGGCAATTAGGAGAAGAATGCCTTAAAAAGTCGAATTTGCCAGATGGAAAAAGAATCTCAGAAGTTCACTTAGGAGATTCACTCCTTCAGAGTTAGACTGGAGCAAATGGAAGCTAATGACTTTATGAGAAATCAAGATGCTGTTAAGCAGATCCAAACAAATGAAAGATTAGAAGGCAATGTGAAATATCTCATGGAAAAACCACTGACCTGGAAAATAGATCCAGGAGAGACAATTTAAAAATTATTGGACTACCTGAAAGCCATGATCAAAGAAAGAAGCTAGAAATCACCCTTCAAGAAATTCTCAAGGAAAACTGCCCTGATGTTTTAGATCCAGAGGGCAAAATAGAGGTTGAAAGAATCCACCGATCACCTCCTGAAAAAGATCCCAAAAAGAAAACTCCCAGAAATATTATAGCCAGGTTCCAGAATCCCCAGATCAAGGAGAAAATACTACAAGCGGCTAGGAAGAAACAATTTCAATATTGTGGAAACACAATCAGAATAGCCCAGGACCTGGCAGCTTCTACACTGAGGGATTGAAGGGCATGGAATATGATATTCCAGAGGGCAAAAGAGCTGGGATTAAAACCAAGGGTCACCTACCCAGCAAAACTGAGTATCTTGTTTCAGGGGAAAATATGGTCATTCAGTGGAATACAGGACTTTCAAGCATTCTTGAGGAAAAAACCAGAGTTGAATAGAAAATTTGATATCCAGATGCAAGAAGCAAGAGATGCCTGAGAAGGTAATCAGGGAAAAGAAATCAAAAGGAACTTATCAAAGTTGAACTATTTACATTCCTATATGGAAAAGCAATAACTGTGACTGATGATATCTTTCTCACTATGAAAATAATGGAAGAAGGGGGGTGTGGTCATATGAATACATATGTGAATGTGTGTGTATATGGTTACAGTTATATATGGATAGAGGGCATAGGTTGAATTTGTTGGGAAGGGAGAATACTCAAGGGATGAAATTATGAGGTGAGAGAGGAAAGTGGCAAGAGGAGATGGGGAGAGACATGGTAAGGTAAACTATCTCATGTAGGGGAAGTGGGTGCAAAGGAGGGGGAGAATAAGGAAGGCTAAAAAGGCAAAACCACATTCACATTGAATTTGGTTCAGGGAGAAAATGACATACATACTAAATGGGATATCTCAACCTGCAGCAGGATAGGGGGAAGGGAGATGGGAGGAGAGATGATGGATGGGAGGGCATCCTTGGGGTGAGGGGAGGTTGGAAGTACCCACTATAGAAGAGGGACAGGATCATGTAGGGAATGGACCGGGTGGGGGGTGGGATCAGTGGGAGGGAATTATAAGCAGCCTTGTACAATATATCTACTATGATAATGTTTTGCATAGCTAGACATGTACAACATATACTGAATTACTTAAATCCCAAGAAGGAATGGGTGACAAGGGAGGAAGGAAATGGATCTGAAATTCAAGGTCGTAACATTAAATGTTTCAAATATATATATAAATACCATTATTAATACTCTTTTGCCTATAATTGGGAGATAAGATGTGCAGGCATTGGGACACAAAGATTCATCTTCCTCTAATGGAAAAGTCGATGGGGTATGGGAGAAGGTATGGGAGAGAGCAGATTGGAGGAAGCGATATCTTGTGGGACTGCTATTCTGGGAGGTTGGGTAGGGGAATAATGGGGGAAAATGATTGTAACTCAAAATCTGGCGGAAATGAATGATGTAAAACAGAAGTTAATAAAGTATTTGCTTAAAGTATAAAAAAAAAATAAAAAAAAAATAAAAAAAAATAAAAAAAAAAAAAAAGAATAGAAGACCCTAGAGTATTATGTTCCCTGGGGATCACCAAAGTAAAACATTACTGAATGACTGAACAACAACAAAAATGGCACAGACGCAAAATACCTCATTTTCTAACTTTTTTTCAGTGGAATTCAAATAAAAACAATACTGGGAAAGTTACTGTTTAGCTATATATACATATACATATATATATATGCATATATATATATATTCAAATTAATGTGTTGTGGATCATTTATTTCATAAGTTCATAAAATTACTACTTTGAAATTTGAATAACAGCATTGGCATGTAAGCTCATCTTATGCAGGATCACTGAAAACATTTGGAAAATAATTCCAATGGCAGATGTGATCATTGGAATTAGATGAACCTCCTAATTCCCCATGGGTGTGATCTCATCTTTCATATGTCTGTATTTTGAAATTAATCAATTCCAAATAGTTTGAAGATGGTAAATATCATCACAATATTTTTCTTCATTTTTTTCAGGTAAATAGTAGGTCTGCATGATGTTTTAATCAAAAATTTTATTTTTTCCCAATTTTATTAACTTCTGGTTTACATCATTCGTTTCTACCAGATTTTTAGTTACAGGTTTTCCCCCATTTCTTCCCTACCCCCATCCCAGAATAACAGTCATACAGGATATTTTCTCACTCCATCTTCTCTCTTCTATATCTCCTCCCATAGCCCCATCGCCTTTTTCAACAGGGCAAGATGAATCTCTCTGCCCCAATGATTGTATATCTTATTTCCCAATTATATGTAAAATTGTATTAATAATAGTATTTATATATTTTTAAACATTTGATTTTAAATCTTTGAGTTCCAGATTCATTCCCTTCCTCCCTTGTCACCCACTCCCACTGGGAGGATATGTATTTCAGTATATGTTGTACATGTATAACTATGCAAAACATTGCCAAAGTAGATATAATGTAAAAGAATGACTATATTTCCCTCCCTCCTATCCCACCTCCAACTGGGTCTATTCCCTACTTTTATCCTGTTCCTTTACAAAAGTGGTTGCTCCCACCTTCCCTCCCCACCTTCCCTCCTGCCCTCCCTTCCATCATCCACCCTCTCATCCCCCTCCTCCCTACTCTCCTATAGGATGTATGTCAATCTCTCCCTGAACCAAATTCAATAAGAATAATGTTTTGCCTTTTGACCTTCCTGTTTTGCCCCTCCCTTGTAACCATTTTACTTTGCCTCTTCTATATGAGATAGTTTACCCCATTCTGTCTCTCCCCATCTCGTCTTTTTATATTCCTCTCTCACCTTTGAATTTCATCTTTTAAGTATCATCCCTTCCTATTAAATTTGACCTGTGCCCTCTATTTATGTATACTTGTAATATATATGTATATATATATATATATATATATATATATATATATATGTATATACAAATCCACATATGTATTCATATGCTCATATACCCTGCTTCAACTACTTTCATACTGAGAAAAGTTACATCAGTTACAGTTATTGTTTTTCCATGTAGGAAAGTAAATAGTTCAACTTTGATAAGTTCAAAATGATTTATTTTCACTCTTTACCTTCTTGAGCATCTATTGCTTCTTGTATCTGAATGTCAAATTTTCTATTCAACTCTGTTTTTTTCCTCAAGAATGCTTAAAAACCCTCTATTCCACTGACTGACCATATTTTCCCCTGAAACATGATGCTAAGTTTTGCTGAGGAGGTGATTCCTGGTTTTAATACCAGCTCTTTTGCCATCTTGAATATCATACTCCAAGCCCTTTGATCCATCAGTGTAGAAGCTACCAGATCCTTTGCTATCCTGATTGCATTTCCATATTCTTCAAATTGTTTTTTTCCTGGCTGCTTGTAATATTCTCTCCTTGATCTGGAAATTCTGGACCTTGGTTATAATATTCCTAGGAGTTTTCTTTTTGGGATCTTTTTCAGGAGGTGATTGCTGGATACTTTCAACCTCTATTTTGACCTCTGGTTCTAAAAGATCAAGGCAATTTTCCTTGAGAATTTCTTGAAGGGTGATTTCTAGGTTCTTTCTTTGATCATGGCTTTCAGGTAGGCCAATATTTTTTAAATTATCTCTCCTGGATCTATTTAACACATAAGTGGTTTTTCCGATGAGGTATTTTACATTGTCTTCTATTCTTTCATTTGTTTGGATCTGCTGAACAGCAAATTGATTTCTCATAAAGTAACTAGCTTACTTTTGCTCCAGTCTTATTCTGAAGGAATTATTCTCTTCAGTGAGATTTTGAGATTCTTTTTCCATTTGGAATATTCAGCTTTTTAAAGCATTCTTCTCCTCATTGCCTTTTTGAGCTTCTTTTGCCATTTGAGTCAGTCTATTTTTTAATGTGTTGTTTTCCTCCGTCAGGCTGTTGACACTCATTTCATACTTTTCCTGCATCCTTCTCATTTCTCTTCCCAATTTTTCCTCCACTTCTCTTATCTGCTTCTTATGGTCCTCTATGGCCTGTAACAAGCTCGTATTTTCATTTGCGGCTTTTGGTGCAGGAGTTCTGACCTCTCAGTCTTCCTCCTGTTCCATACTTCAATCCTCTTTGCCACCAAAATAGTAGTCTAATGTGGAATTTTTCTGTTTATTTTGTTTCCTTTGCCTAGGCACGTTGCCACTAAATTACTTGACTTTTGGGCTTGTTGCCACAGTAGGACGCTGCCACCAGCCAGGGAAGCTTCCATCCCAAACACTCAGGTTTTTTCAGCTGCCTGAATATTGGATATTCTCTTTGAAATCTCCACATGCTCTGGCTCTGGCAAGCTGGTCACACACCTCAAGACCTCCATCCCAGACAACAATCCAGATCCAGGAAGGATAAAGAAAAACAACACCCCCTCCCCCCCGAGACTGATCACTGGATACCCCTACAGTCTGCAGGCCAGGAGCTGAAGTTGCAATGTAGGGCTCCATACACCACTACTAATCAGTATTTTCTTGCCCCCAGGTGAAGAGGCTGACAAGCTCCCCCAAACAGTCCCAAAGACCATAGGGCACTGATGTCTCATTTTGTCCTAGGAATCTATGTGTTATTAATTCTGGAAATGAGACAGCTACTGGTTTTTTGAATTCCCCCCCCCAGCTGGTTGCTGGTCTGCCACCCTGGGGCTAAAACCTCGGACTCACTCGGGCCTGGGCTCAGCTCCCAGAGCACTATGCTGGCCGCTCCCTGTCAAGCTTCTGGGCTATCCTCAGCAGGAGGTCAACTTCTCTGTGTCATTTTGTGGTTTCTGTAGCCCCAAAGTATATTCAGATTCCCCTTTTACATAAATTTGGAAGTGGTGTGGTTCAGATCATAGAGGAAATGCTATATCTACTCCACCATCTTGACTCTGCCCCCTAATCAACAAGTTTATTGTTATAATGCTTTGCTTCCATTATGGTTGGAAACAGCTTGATGTGGTTGCCAAAGAACTACCCTTGATGCAAGGGTGACTGGTGAGAAAATTCTGCCACTAACACATACTGACATATGTGACTCTAGAAAAGATACTTAACCTCTCAGCACTACCCAATAAAACTATTAGTTGTCAAAAGAGCGCTGACCCACATTGGTAGCAGAACTTTTCTCACCTGTCAATTCACTATAGCAATGAAATCATAGGTCAAGTCCCAATCTCCAGCAAGTAAAATGTTATTTCATGAATTCTCAGGGAGTATTTTGGCATATTTATTTGTATCATTATATGAGAATTTGAAATCTATTAGTTTATGAAGGATCACCAATTACTAAAATATAATTCATTCTTTTCATTTTTGATACCAGGAATTTTATTTTCTTCTTTTTTTTTTATCAAATTGAGTAACGGTATATCAATTTTATTGTTTTATATAAAACCAGTTATTAGATTTATTTATTAGTTCAATTGTTTTCTTAATTTCAATTTTATTCATCTCTCCTTTGGTTGTCAATATTTTTAATTTGGTATTTAATTGGGAATTTGCAATTTGTTTGTATGGCCTAGTAAATGGTTAATTTTTGTGTATGTTCCATGTACCACTGAGAAGAAGGTACATTCCTTTTTTTTCCCCATTTAATTTTCTACAAAAGTCTATCATATCTACCTCTCTAAAATTCTATTCACCTCCTTAACTTCCTTCTTTTTTTTTTTTTGAAGTTAGATTTATCATGTTCAGAGCGGGGGAGTTTGAGGTCCCCCACTAGTATGGTTTTGCAATCTATTTCTTCCTCTAATTCCCTTAACTTCTCCTGTAGGAATTTGGATGCCATATTGCTTTTTTACATATATACTTTGTAATGATATTGCTTCACTCTTGATGGTGCCTTTTAATAGGATATAGTTTCCTTCCTTATCTCTTTTAATTAGATCAATTTTTGCTTTGTCTTATCTTACATAAGGATTGTTAGCCCTGTTTTGTTGTTGTTGTTGTTGTTGTTTTGCTTTTGTTTTTGTTGTTGTTGTTGTTGCTGTTGTTTTGTTTTGTTTTGTTTTGTTTTTTTTACTTTAGTTGAGGCATGGTATATTCTACTCCAGCCTTTTACCTTTACCCTGTGCATATCCTCCCATTTCAAATGTGTTTCTTGTAGACAGCATATTCTAGGATTATGGTTTTGAATACATTCTTCTAGATGCCTCTATTTTATGAGAGATTTCATACCATTAACATTCACAGTTATGATTACTATCTCTGTCTTTCCCTCCACCCCATTCCCTCCCCTCTTTATGCTTTTTTTTCTCCCTTTTCTCTTCTCCTCCTTAAAAGTTTTCCCTCCCACTGTGATTATTCTGATGACTATTGAACATATCCTTTCTCATTCTTCCCTCCCACCTAAACTTCTCCCCTTTTGCCTCCTTTCCCCTCCTACTCCCTGAAGGGCAAAATAGGTTTTTATACTTAACAGAGTATGTTATTCCCTCTGTGAACCCAAACCAATGAGAGTAAATTTCACACAGTGCTCCTGCCAATCCCTGCTTTTCCCTCTACTATAATGAGATTTTGTCTTTTCACATTAGAATCCTAAGCTTAATTGGTTATGTTAACCCCCCCCCCCTTGAATTTAAACCTCTGAGAATAAAGTTCATATAATGTTCATTTCTCCTACTTCTTTCCTTTTTGTATATTATGTTTTTATGCCTCTTCATGTGGCATAATTTACCCTTTTCTGCCTCCTCTTTCCTGTTCTCCCATTAAAATCCCTTTGTACCCCTTAATAAGTTTTTTTTTTTTATCATCAGATTAGTCAATTTGTACCCACACCCTCAATTTATGTATATCCCTTTTAAATGTCACTATAATTATACAATTCTCAATATTGAGAGGTGTCAGCTTCCCATATAGGGATGTAAACTGACTCCTCTTATTGAAACACAGATTATATGCCTGTTTGTGCATGTGTGTGTGGGGGGGGGGGGGTAGGTGCTTTACTTGTTCACATTTTAATATCTCTCTTTAGTCTTGTATTTGGAGACCAAGTTTTCCATTGAGCTCTGGTTTTTTCATAAGGAAGATCTGGAAGTCACTTATTTCACTGAATGACCATCTCTGTACCTGAAATATTATGCTAAGTTTTGCTGGATAGTTGCTCCTTGGTTGCAATCCAAGTTCTTTTGCCTTGTGAAATATCATATCCCGATCCCTCTGATCTTTTAATATAGAAGCTACTATGTCCTGTGTGATCCTGACTGTAGTTCCACAATATTTCAATTACCTCTTTTGGGCTGCTTGCAGTATTTTCTCCTTGACCTGATAATTCTGAAAATTGGCTACAATATTTCTTGGAGTTTTCAATTTGGGATAATTTTCAGGAGGTGTGCAGTGAATCATTTCAATAATTTTTTTGCCATCTGGTTCTATGACCCCAGGACAGTTTTTGTTTTTTTTTTTAAATAATTTCTTGGAGGATGTTGTTCAGGCTGTTCTTTTTTTTTTTTCATCATGACCAATAATTCTTAGATTGCCTCTCCTTGATATGTTCTCCAGGTAAATGGATTTTCCCAATGAGATATTCTACATTTTCTCCTAATTTTTCAATCTTTTTATTTTGTTTGCCTGATTCTTGATATGTCATAGAGTCATTAGCTTCAACTTTACTGATTCTAATTTTTAGTGAATTATTTTCCTTGGTTAGCTTTTTTTATTTTTTCTCTTTCTCTTTAATAAACAAATGCTTTATTAACTTCTGGTTTACATCATTCATTTCTGCCAGATTTTGAGTTACAATTTTTTTCCCCATTTTTCCCCTACCCACTATCCCTCAGTTAGCTTTTGAGGCTCCTTTTTCATATGTTCAGCTTTCATTTTTAGGGATATATTTTCTCTAGTTAGAATATGGACCACCCCCATCCTAGTACACAAATTTTACTTTTTAAGTATTTGTTATCTTTAGTGAGATTTTTTTTTCCATTTTGGCCAATTTAAATTTAAAAGAATTGGTTTGGGGGGCAGCTAGTTAGTAGACTGAATAGAGAACTAGCCCTGAAGTCAGGAGGAACAGAGTTCAATTCTGGCCTCAGTCACTTAACACAAAACTAACCATGTGACCTTGGGCAAATCACTTAACCCCAATTGACCTACCTTAGCCCTCCAAAAAGAAAAAAAAAAGAATTGGTCAATTTATCTTCTACCTTTCTACTTTGACTGTTAAAATCTTTCTTGAGCTCTTCCAGGAATGCTTTCTGGACTACAGACCAGTTCATATTTCCTTCTGTGATCTCAAGTGTGGATATATAGTCAATGGTGTCTTCTGAAAGTGAGTCTTCTCATTCACAATAATAGGATATAATTGTCTTATTTTTTCCTTAGCAAGTTGCTTCTGGGCCATTGTGATGGCCTATTTCCTGGCTTTTAAAGTGGATTTCAGCTTCTAGGGTACAGAGAACTATGACCCATGCTTATCCAGCTAGGGGCTAGAGGCCTGGTTGTTGACTTTATGTGCTGTAGCTTCTGGGTGTCTAGACTGAGGCCTAGGCCGGGTCTATCATTGTTTCCCCTGAGTTTCCCTGAGGCTCACAGAATAAGGTGTGGGGAAGGGGTGGTCTGGCCACTTCAGGTTTCCATCTCTGTGCCCCTGGGCTGCAGGTCTGATAGGTTCAGAAGCTGGTAGCCTGCCATGCCAGTGTCTACAGATTCCCCTGGTTGTGCTAAGGCACACGTGGGCTTGTTGTGTTGTCACTTTCTGGCTCCATAGCCCTAGGCTTCTAGATTTCCTGCTGGTCAGCTGAGATGGGGTTTGTTGGGACTCTACCCTCCCTTCACTTCAGGCATGGTGCAAGTTCAGTCATACTCTTCCTCTAGGAGTCCCTAGCCTGCATCTACTTCCACTATTTCAGGATTTTACACTGGGGCAATAATCTCTGGTTTTGCAGGATCATGGAGGGGAGTTAAAGCATCTAGGGTTTACTCTGCCATCTTGGCTCTCAGAAGTTCAAGTAGGTAATTTTTAAACATCCAGACTATGGGCTAATGGCCTCAGGAGAAGCTGCTGTTGCTCCCATGGACCCTGTGCTTTCTCATTTCCAGCTCCCCCTGGTTACCCAATAACAACTAAACCTTGAATCAGAAAGCTCTTAGTTGATATCCTGTCTAAGATATGTACTAGCTATGTGATGTCAATATCTCCCAGTATGAATTTCCTCATGTGTAATATAGGAGTAATAATAAAACCTACTTTTCAATTACTCCCTTTTTCTCCTTGAAAGAAAAGTACATTTTCTGATTAATATTTTCCCAATAAAGTCATGTAATTGCAATACATAAAATAGTAGTCATTAAAGACTTAAAGTTAAGGATCACTCAAGGGACAAAGGGGAATATCATGGTGGGATTGTGCAATATGAAACATATTACATTTAATGATGGAGAATAACAGATCAAGAAGCAAGAACAAAAGGTCACATGGTCACAGTGATTCAAATGAGACAATATATAAAACGTTTTGCAAATATTAATAATTATAAAGTAGTAGCTCTTATTATTATCATTTTTCTTAGAACCCTAATAACACTCTTAGAAACCTAATAACACTTTTACAAGCATTCTTGAATATTTCTAGTTAATGGTGTTTGTTAAAAATTTGCCACCTATATTGATGTCTATGAGTTTGTAAACAAGTAATTATTATGTACTATTTTCTATGTTAATGCTTTGCATTTCTTATATAAATTAAGCTGACTTACTTCATATTGTACTTGAACAATTATTTTCTTTTTTCAAAATAGCAAAATATTTTCCAAATGTGCAAAAAGAATGTGAGTTGACTGGGAACATTTAGTCTCACGTTATTAGGTTCTATCTTCTACTTTTCTCTATTCAAGATTTTTTCTCAATCATTTACATGAAGAACCATCTAGAAGACATGCCAATTGAATTTTAGAGGGACTGATATTATGCAGAAGGATAGACTGGGATCTAAAACCATATTTATTGCAGAATTAAACTAGTAAAATTATATGTAGTAGAGATTAATGAAAATTCACATATTTATATTTTAAATACCTGCTGTGTATTGTACTTTGCACTGGATTTACACTGTGCATTGTATAAAGGCTTGCTAAATAGTATTTAATGGGAAAATGCTTAAAGCATCTTAAATATCTACAAAGTCAATCTTAATAATCAGTCTGTTATTGTTGCTAAAGTATTTAATGGAAACTTAAGCTACCTTAATAGATGCAATTTTCCTGAAAAGAAAGGTGAAAACCCCATTGCCCTCTGCCCTCAGAAGACCACATTTACTATTAGTTCTGCATGCCATTCCTTAAGAAAGACGTTGACATGGGGCGGCTAGGTGGTGCAGTGAGTAAGAGTGCCGGCCCCAGAGTTGGGACGACCTGGGATCAGATCCAGCCTCAGAAAATGAGCACCAACACATAAATAATGACTGGCCATGTAACCTTGAGTAAGTTACTTAACCACAACTGCTTTTGAAAATAAAGACATTGACAAACCAGAACTAATCCAAAGGAAGGTAACCAGAAATGTGAGGTTACTACCAACCAGGTTACACAAAGAGTATTGTATTTGGCCAAAGTAAGGGAGGGGTATTTCTGAGGGTAGCTGTTATAAAATATCAGAAGTAATACCTGGGAAAAGCATGTAATTTATTTTTAGTGACTCTAGAAAGCAATCCTAGGTGGAACCTAACATCATAGCCACAAAATAATATCTCCCTAACAATTAAGTATCCCAAAACATAACGGATGGCCTTAAACATTAATGAATTCTCTCAAATGAGACTTTTAAAGAATTGGGGGGGGGCATGCCAGTGATATTATAGAGGGGTTTCTCTAAAAAGAATTTATTTTCTAATCTCTATCCATCTCTCTGTCTCTCCCCTACTTTTATTATTCAGAATAGACTATTTACTAAAATTTGAGACTGTAATTTTGTAAGTGAACATGAAGTAAGACAATATTAGCTTCATTCTGAAATAGTACATATGGCCTTGTATCAGCCATGGTACCTTGGGCAAGTCACTAACCTCTCAAAAACTAGACTCTATTGTTTTTTTGCTTTTTTTTAAGCGCAATTGTGATTAAGTGACTTGGCCAAGGTAACATGGCTTGCTTTTTTGTGTTAAGTGTCTGAGGCCAGATTTGAACTTAGGTCCTCCTGACTCCAGGGCCAGTGTTCTATGCAGTGTGAAACCTAGCTGCCCCATATACTCTATTTTCTTTTTTTTTAAACAAATGGTTATTAACTTCTGTTTTACATCATTCATTTCCGCCAGATTTTGAGTTACAATCATTTTCCCCCTGCTATTCCCCCACCCAACCTCCCAGAATAGCAGTCCCACAAGATATTGCTTCCTCCAGTCTGCTCTCTCCCATACCATCTCCCATACCCCCATCAACTTTTCCATTAGAGGAAGGTGAATCTTTGTCTCCCAATGTCTGCACATCTTATCTCCCAATTATAAGCAAAAGAGTATTAATAATAGTATTTGTATATATTTGAAACATTTAATGTTAAGACCTCGAATTTCAGATCCATTTCCTTCCTCCCTTGTCACCCATTCCCTCTTGGGAGATAAGTAATTCAGTACATGTTGTACATGTCTAGCTATGCAAAACATTATCATAATAGATATATTGTACAAGGCTGCTTATAATTCCCTCCCACTGATCCCACCCCCACGTGGTCCATTCCCTACATGATCCTGTCCCTCTTCTATAGTGGGTACTTCCAACCTCCCCTCCCCGCCAAGGATGCCCTCCCATCCATCATCCCTCCTCTCATCCCCCTTCCCCCTATCCTGCTGCAGGTTGAGATATCCCATTTAGTATGTATGTCATTCTCTCCCTGAACCAAATTCAATGTGAATGTGGTTTTGACTTTTTAGGCTTCCTATTCTCCCCCTCCCTTGAATCCACTTCCCCTTGCTTCTTCTACATGGGATAGTTTACCCTACCCTGTCTCTCCCCATCTCCTCTTGCCACTTTCCTCTCTCACCTCAAAATTTCATCCCTCGAGTATTCTCCCTTCCCAACAAATTCAACCAATGCCCTCTATCCATGTATAACTGTAACCATATACACACACATTCACATATGTATTCATATGACCACACACCTTTCTTCCATTATTTTCATAGTGAGAAAGATATCATCAGTCACAGCTATTGCTTTTCCATATAGGAATGTAAATAGTTCAACTTTGATAAGTTTCTTTTGATTTCTTTTCCCTGATTACCTTTTCAGGCATCTCTTCCTTCTTGTGTCTGGATGTCAAATTTTCTATTCAATTCTGTTTTTTTCCTCAAGAATGCTTGAAAGTCCTCTATTCCACTGAATGATGACATTTTCCCCTGAAACAAAATACTCAGTTTTGCTGGGTAGGTGACCCTTGGGTTCATTCCCAGTTCTTTTGCCCTCTGGAATATCATATTCCATGCCCTTCAGTCCCTCAGTGTAGAAGCTGCCAGGTCCTGGGCTATTCTGATTGTGTTTCCACAATATTGAAATTGTTTCTTCCTGGCTCTTGTAGTATTTTCTCCTTGACCTGGGGATTCTGGAATCTGGCTATAATATTCCTGGGAGTTTTCTTTTTGGGATCTTTTTCAGGAGGTGATTGGTGGATTCTTTCAACCTCTATTTTGCCCTCTGGATGTAAAACATCAGGGCAGCATTCCTTGAGAATTCCTTGAAGGGTGATTTCTAGGTTTTTTCTTTGATCATGGCTTTCAGGTAGTCCAATAATTTTTAAATTGTCTCTCCTGGATCTATTTTCCAGGTCAGTGGTTTTTCCCATGAGAAATTTCACATTGCCTTCTAATCTTTCATTTGTTTGGATCTGCTTAACAGCATCTCGATTTCTCATAAAGTCATTAGCTTCCATTTGCTCCAGTCTAACTCTGAAGGAATGAATCTCCTCAGTGAACTTTTGAGATTCTTTTTCCATCTGGCAAATTCAACTTTTTAAGGCATTCTTCTCCTCATTGCCTTTTTGGGCCTCCTTTGCCATTTGAGTTAGTCTATTTTTTAAGGTGTTGTTTTCCTCAGTCAGGCTGTTGATCCTCACTTCATACTTTTCCTGCATCCTTCTCATTTCTTTTTCCAATTTTTCCTCTACTTCTCTTATTTGATTTTTAAAGTCCTTCTTAAGGTCCTCTATGGCCTGCAACCCACTCATGTTTTCCCCTGGGGCTTTTGGAGCAGGACTTCTGACCTCACAATCCTTTTCCTGGTCTATGCCCCCAAAATAGGCGTCTAGGGTTGCATTTTTCTGTTTCCTTTGCCTTGGCATATTGCCACTTAATTGCTTGACTTTTGGGCTTGTTGCCACACTATGGCTTTAAGGCCAGATAGAGGAATTTTCGTCCCGAACGTGTGGGGGGCAACTTCCGTTTCTGGCAAGATGTAAACCCACCCACAACTTCCACCCCAGATCACAATCCAGATCCAGGGAGGTTAAAGCAAGAGTGATTACCCCCCAAGACTGATCGCTGGATCTCCCTACAGTTCGCAGGCCAGGAGCTGGAGCTGCCTCTGAAAACTACAAAATGGCATGTCTCTTCAGAGGCTTCTAGCCCCCAGGGGAGGGAGCTAAAGCATTCCCCAAATACCGGTCCCAAAGTCCATAGGACACTAACCTCTTACTTTGTCCTAGGCATGTCTATGTTGCTAATTCTGGAGTTGCCACAGCTCCTGGTGTTCTGGGGTTCCTCCAGCTGGCTGCTGGCCCTGCCGCCCTGGGGCTAAAACCTCGGCTCACGCGGACCTGGGCTCGGCTCGGCTCCCCGCACTCTGCATGCTGCCAACTCCCAGACAGCTTCGCTGGTCCTCCCTGCCGGGCTGCTGGGCTGTCCTCAGCGGGAGGTTAGCTTCTCTGTGTCGTTCTGTGGGTGCTGGGGATCCAGAAGTTGTTCAGAGTCCCCTTTTACATTGTTTGGGGGGAATCTGGGGGCAGAGTGGCTTGGATGAGCTGCTTCTACTCCTCCATCTTGGCTCCGCCCCCGATATGCTCTATTTTCTCATCAGTAAAATGGGTATTTTCATATGTGTGCCTCTTTTTCTGTCATCATTTATAAAGCACAGAGTGCTTTAGAAACCTTAGTGTAGTTTTAAACTCAGGACACCTTGTATATTAGTAGACAAAGAAAAGAGTCTGTTTGGTCTTCATTTTGATAAAAGCTTCAAAGCCTCTCCACATTCCTGTTCTACACTCATAGTGTAGTTGATGACTTCCAAATATGTATATCCTTAGACTCTTTTAATTATACAGAAATTGATAGAACATTTTGTTTAAACATGGAATTTGCTAGAAGAAGAAATATAATTATAACAAGGGTAAAGCTTTCCTATATCTTTCTACAATACTCTTTTGCTATACCATAGAAAACATATGGCATTCCATTTGAGACAGGGCATTGAACACACAGGCAGAAAGTCCTAGGTTCAAACTCTGTTTCAAATACTTAATACCTAGGTTATGCTGGGAGGCCATTTAACTGCTCTGTAGCTATTTCTTCATTTCTAAATTGAATTACTTAAACTTACTATCCTCTAAGGTTTTTTCTACCTTGAAATACATGATTATATCATCTTATTGGTTAATTTAGTTCTCCTGCAAGCAACTGTCCTATTGGTTAATTTTTCTCATGCAGAGACATACTATAATTCTGTGTTACCAATACCAAAATAGTTTTTCTCAGTTGATTTATAAACATTATGAAAAAACAAAACATAGTTTTATTAACTGGTATATAGTGTTTGAAATATTTTCCTTAATAATGATGAAAACATTCATAATAAACATAGAGATTTAAGAAAAATTCCAGCAACTCTTTAAACAAATTAATATAATTTATCAAGCAAAACAGCTTTCAAAAAAGAACTATATTTTCTCTTTTATCTTCATTATAAAATATATTTGTTAGTCTTTTATCTGAATAGAAAATTCTAAGCTTCTTATTTTAAAAGGTATTTAAGTTATATATGTATGCATATGAATAAAATATCACTATACACCTGGGAGAACTAATAAACATTATTTTCTATTAACTTCTATATTTATCTACTTAAACTATTTGTAAATACACCTTGAAAGTCCCCAAGTGTAGTATAGCAGGCGGGGATATGACCTTAAAGAATCTCATTAGTAAAAATTTTATTTGAAGTTGTAAAGGAGCAAATTCATTTTCATATAGAATATTTCCTACAGAAAATCTACAAATATATTTAATTTTGCCATGATAATCAAAAAGGAGTACCAAGAAAAATCTATATTGTCCTTTCATAAAATATTTAGGAAGGGGAATCAATGGTCTTGGAATTTCTGTCCCATAAAACCCTAGGAAAACCAGAGGCTTGTCCATGAGCATGTTTAACATTAAGAATCTTTACCGGGACGGCTAGGTGTCGCAGTGAGTAGAGTGTCGGCCCTGGAGTCAGAAGGACCTGAGTTTGGATCCGGCTCCAGACACTTAATGCACTCACAAACAAAAACCTAGCTGTGTGACCTTGGGCAAGTTACTTAACCACAATTGCCCTCCAAAATGCATTAAAAAAAAAAAGAATCTTTACCTCCGAAGCCAAGGGTCACCTACCCAGCAAAACTGAGTATCTTGTTTCAGGGGAAAATATTCAGTGGAATAGAGGACTTTCAAGCACTCTTGAGGAAAAAAAACAGTGTTGAATAGAAAATTTGACATCCAGACACAAGAAGCAAGAGATGCCTGAGAAGATAATCAAGGAAAAGAAATCAAAAGGAACTTATCAAAGTTGAACTATTTACATTTCTACATGGGAAAACAATAACTATTTCCGATGAAACCTTTCTCATTATGAAAATAATAAGGTTATATGGGCATGTGTTTACAGGTATACATGCATAGAGGGCACAGTTTGAATTTGATGGGAAGGGATGATTCTTAAGGGGGGAAGGTAAGAGGTGAGAGAGGAAAGTGGCAAGGAGAGATGGGGAGAGACAGGGTAGGGCAAACTATCTCATGTAGAAGAGGCAAGAGGAAGTAGTTGCAGGGGAGGGGAAGAACAGGAAGGCAAACATGCAAAAGCATATTCTCATTGAAGTTGGCTCAAGGAGAGAATCACATGCATACTAAACGGGATATCTCACCCTGCAGGAGAGTAGGGGAAAGGGGGATGAGAGGAGGGATGATGGAGGGGAGGGCATTCTAGGGGGAGGGGATGTTGGAAGTACCCACTATCAAAGAGGGACAATATCAAAGTAGGGAATGGACCAGGTGGGAGGTGAGATGGGTGGGAGGGAAATATAAGCAGTCTTTTACAATATATCTACTATGGTGATGTTTTGCATAGCTATACATGTACAACACATACTGAATTGCTTATCTTCTCAAAGGGAGTGGGTGACAAGGGAGGAAGTGAATGGATCTGAAAATCGAAGTTTTAAAATTAAATGTTACATAAGATGTCCAGGCACTGGGGCTCAGAGATTCACCTTGCCCTAATGGCAAAGTCGAAGGGGGCATGGGAGAAGATATGGGAGAGGACAGATTGGATGAGGGGATATCTAGTCGGACTGCTACTCTGGGGTGGTGGGTAGGGAAAAATGGGGGGAAAATTGTAACTCAAAATCTGGTGGAAATGAATGATGGAAAACAGACGTTAATAAAGCATTTGTTAAAAAAAAAAAAAGAATCTTTACCTCCACTAATCCCCCACGTTTCCTTCTTTTTCCACTTACAGCATCATTTCTAACCCATGTTTATACCTGTCACCATCCCCACATGCATGACATATGATATTTATGTCTTTATTAAATAAAAATCAACATCACTTGCCAAACTGTTGTTGCTAATCAATTTCTCTGGTAAAGTAGGTTAGCAATGAAGAAATTCAGATTGTAGAAGTAACTCTGGCTACAAAATATATCCAACAGTTATTTTTATTTGTGTGTTAGATTTCTTAATTGATAAAATTTCTACAGCGATCTTGCGTTTCTTCATTCTGAACATGAAGGTAAATTATAAAGTTCTTATAATCATTAATTGTACATTAGTTAATTATTGATGTGGTTGGACATACTTCAAGAGATATTGGAGGATGAAAGGGCCTGAAGTACTCTGACTCATGGTAGACACCAAAATTGGATATGACTGAAAAACTGAATAATAAAAAAAAACTGCACAGATATAGAATGAATATTTAGTGTAATAGTTATCAATACAATAATTAATATATAATAAGTTTCAGGAACATAAAAGTAAAAGATTAATTTTGTTAATATCTTGAAAAATAACACAGAAGCAGAGCCTTAGATAAGATGGAAAAGTGCAAGGAAAAACAGAGCTTAACTCTCCCAACATTACCCTACAAACAATTATAAAATAACTAAAAGCTCTTTTTGTAGTGGCCAAGAATTAGAATTTGAGAGGATGCACATCAATTGGGGAATGATGTGGTTGTGGTATAGGAATATGATGTAAGAAATTATTAGCAAAAGAAATTCAAAAAACCTGGAAAGATTTAAATGAAGTGATGTTGAATGAAGTGAGTAGAACCAGGAGAACATATTACACAGTAACAACAACACTGTGGGATGACTAATTTTAAGAGACTCAGCTCTCAATAATGCAAGAGTCTAAGACAACTCCAAAAGATCAATGATGTAAAATGCTATTCACATCCAGATAAAGGACTATGGAGTCTGAAAGCATATTGAAGTTTATTATTTCATCTTTTTTGTTTATGTATTTCTTCTCTCTCCTGCTTTCACCTATTGGCTCAAATTCTTCTTTACAAATTGACTAATGTTAAAATATGTTAAATATGAATGTATATGTAGAAACTATGTAAGATCACATGCTATCTTGGGGGAGAAGGGGGAGGAGAGATGGAGAATAGACTTAAAACTCAAAATCTTATGGAGTAAATGTTGAAAACTCTAAATAAATAAGCAAACAAATAAATACATTTAGGGGAAAAATATGAGGAGTCTGAATGCAGATTGCAGCATACTTTTTTGTCTCTTTTATTTTTGTGTTTTCATTCTCATAATTTTCCCTTTTGTTCTGACTCTTCTTTCACAACATGATTATAGTGGAAATATATTTAATATGAATGTTAATGTTTAGCCAATATCAGATTACATATGGTCTGGGGAAGGGGGTAAGGAAGAGAGAGGGAAATATTAGAATTCAAAATCATGTCAAAGTGAATATTGAAAAATAAAAATTAATCAATTAATTAGCTAATATAAAAATAAATTGTTTTTACATGTAACTGAGAAAATAAAAAAATACTTTTAAAAATAAAAGTAAAGTAAAATAAATATGCAAATTAAATTTTGTACCTGAAAAGATCACAAAAGTGTATAATGAAATATTTACCCTGTCAGGAAGTCAACAGAAGAAGTCGGGGACAACAGGGTACGAGTCTGGCCAGGGCAAAGCAGCAACACCAGGGGTAAACTTTTAAGGCAGCTGCCAAAGCAGCAGCAATAGCAGTAGCAATAGTAGTAAGGGATTTATAACTTCTCAATGCATAGATTTTTAGATGGTTGGATAAGTGTTACAAAGGAGATTATGCGTGATGTTTTGCTAACTTTTTGTGCAGCTTGAATTGATTGTCAATTCCATGGGATAGAGAGAAAGACATGATTACTTCATAACTGTGAATGTGAATTGATGAATTCTCCAATAAAAATAGGTGGTTAGCAGAGTACGTTAAAAACCATATTCCTACAACATGCTGTTTTCAAGAAAAAACATTTGAAGCAAGGGATACACAGAGAGTAAAGGGAATAGGCAGGAGCAGAATATATTATGCTTCTGCTGATGTACACAGAAAAAAAAAGCAGATGTAGCACTCCTCATCTCAGCCTAAGCAAAAGCAAAAACAGAACAAATTAAAATAGATAGAAAGTTAACATCATCCTGCTAAAGTTACAATGAAATAATATCATTACTAAACATATATACACCAAATGGTATAAAATCCAATTTCATAGAGGAGAAATTAAGGGAGTTAAAGGAAGAAATACACAACAAAACTATGCTAATGCAGGACTTCAGCCTCTAGATTTCAGATGAATATAACTATAAAATAATCAAGAACAAAGAGAAGTAGAAGAATAGAATTTTAGAAAATTTAGATATGGCAGACCTCTGGTGAAAACTGAATAGTGATAGAAAGGAATAAATCTTTTATCAGGAGGACCTTAGTTCAAATCTGACCTCAGACACTTAATACATACTAGTGATACTTGCACTTTTTCTCAGTGGTACATGGTAGCTACACAAAAATTGACAATATATTAGGCTATAAAAACCTCATAGTCCAGCAAAGGCAGAAATATTAAATGTATCCCTTTAATATTATGATGCAATAAAAATCACATGTAATTAATGGTCATGGAAAGATCTGCTAAAAGTTTATTGGTAGGGTGGAAGAGCCAAGATGCTGGAGTAGAAACAGCACTTCCCCCGCACTCCTGCCCACACCACTTCCAAAGTAAAGAAAAGGGGACTCTGAACAACCTCTGGAGCTCCAGAACCCACAAAATGACATAGAAAAGCTAACCTCCTCCTGAAGAGAGCCCAGCAGCCTGGAAGGGAGTGGCCAGGTCTGCACTCTGGGAGCTGAGCATAGGCCCACCTGAGTTGGAGGTTCTAGCCCCAGGCCAGCCAGACCAGCACCCAGGTGGAGGGACTCCAGAACACCCAGCTGCTGTGGCATTTCAGAATTATGAACACATAGATGCCATGGACAAAGTGAGAGGTCAGTGCCCTATGGACTGGTTGGGAAAACCCATCAGCTTCTTCCCCTGGTGGCAAAAAGCCACTGCGGAGCCTGCACAGCTTTTGCCACATTGTGATGTTGCAGCTTCAGCTCCTGGCCTGCAGACTCTAGGGGGATTCCACAATCAGTCTGGGGGGTATTAAATCTTGCTTTACCCTTCTTGGATCTGGATTGAGGACTAGGGTGGAGGTCTTGGGGTGTGTGACCAGCTAGCCAGATTGGGTGGAGGCTACAGAGAGGCCACCCAACTAATACTTCAAGGAGTTGAGGAAACACCAGCTTTGGGGACAGAAGCTCCCCTGGCTGGTGACAGAGTCCTACTGTGGTAACAAGCCCCAAAGTCAAGTAATTGACTGTCAACATGCCTAGGCAAAGGAAACAAAATAATCCGAAAAATGCAACATTAGACTTCTATTTTGGGGGCAAAGTAGATGAAAATATCGAACAGGAGGATGACTTTGAGGTCAGAAATCGTGCATCAAAAGCCCCAAATGAAAATACAAGCTGGTTCGAGGCCATAGAGGATCTAAAGAAGCAGATAAGGGAAGTAGGGGAAAATGGCAAGAGAAATGAAAAAGTATTTAATGAGAGTCAACAGCCTGACTGAGGAAAATAACACATTAAAAATACACTAACTTAAATGGCAAAAGAGGATCAAAATGGCAATGCGGAGAAGAATGCTTTAAAAAGCTGAATTTGCAGGTGGGAAGACAAGATATAAGAGTAGAAACAGCACTTCCACAGAACTCTCCCCCAAACCACTTCAAAATTATGAAAAAGGTGACTCTGAATAACCTCTGGAGCTGCAGAACTCACAGAGTGACACAGAGAAGCTAACCTGCTGAGGACATCCTGGCAGCCCAGCAGGAAGTGGCCAGCACAGCACTATGGGAGGCAAGCCCAGGACCTCAAGCCAGCACAGCCCTCTGAACTTTTAGCCCCAGGGCTGCCAGATCAGCAGCAGGCTGGAGGGAACCCAGAATACCAGCAGCTATGGCGTTTCCAGAATTATCATCACATGCATGCCTAGGAAAAAGTGAGAGGTTAGTGCCCTCTGGACTTTGGGACCAGTATTTGGGAATGCTTCAGCTTCTTCCACTGGGGGTGAGAAGCCACTGAGGAGCCTTGGCACAACTGCCATTGTGCTGCTTCAGTTGCAGCTTCAGCTCCTGGCCTTCAGAATGTAGGGTGCTTCTAGGGTGCTTTAACCTTATTGGATATTGATTGCTTTCAGGGGCTGAGGTCTTGGGGTGTGTGACCAGCTTGCCAGAGTGTGTGGGGGTTTCAGGGAAGGCACACAACTAATACCTGTGGCAGTTGAGAAGATGCCAAAGTTTGGTATGGAGCCTCTACTGCCTAGTGGCCGAGTCCTACAGTGGCAAAAAGCCCAAAAATAAAGTAATTAAGTGGCAACATTCCTTGGCAAAGGAAACAAAATACACAGCAAAATTCAACATTAGACTGCTATGTTTGGGGAAAAGAGGATCAAAGCATGGAACAGGAGGAGGATTAGGAGGTCAGAACTCCTGCACCAAGAGCCCCAAATGAAAATACATGTAGGTTACATGACAGAGGAATTTAGGAAGGATTTTAAAAACCAAATAAGAGAAGTGGAGGTAAAATTGGGAAGAAAAATGAGATGGATGCAGGAAAAGTATGAAATGAGAGTCAACAGCCTGACTGAGGAAAATTACACCTTAACAAATACACTAACTCATATGACAAAAGAGGCTCAGAAAGGAAATGAGGAGAAGAATGCCTTAAAAAGCCGAATTTGTCAGATACAAAAAGAATCTCAAAAGCTCACTGAGGAGATTCATATGTTCAGTATTAGACTGGAGCAAAGGGAAGCTAGAGAGATTGTGAGAAATCGAGATGCTGTTAAACATATCCAAGCCATTGAAAGAATAGAAGGCAATGTCAAATATCTCATGGGAAAAACCAATGACCTGGAAAATAGATACAGAAGAGATGATTTAAAAATTATTGGAGTACCTGAAAACCATGATCAAAGAAAGAACCTAGAAATCATCCTTCAAGAAATTTCTCAAGGAAAATTGCCTTCATGTGTTAAGACCCAGAGGGGGAAATAGAGGTTTAAAAAAATCCACAGATCACCTCCTGAAACATGTCACAAAAAGAAAACTCCTAAGAATATTATAGGCAGTTTCCAGAATTCACAGATCAAGGAGAAAATACTACAAGCAACCAGGAAGAAACAATTTCAATATTGTGGAAACACAATCAGGATAAAACAGGATCTGGCAGCTTCTACACTGAGGGTTTGATGGGCATGGAATATGATATTACAGAGGGCAAAGGAGCTTGTATTAAAACAAAGAATCACCTACCCAACAAAACTGAGTATCTTGTTTCAGGTGAAATATAGTCATTCAGTGTAATGGAGGACTTTCAATCATTTCTGAGCAAAAAACCAGAGTTGAATAGAAAATTTGACATTAAGACACAAGAAGCAAGATATGCTTGAGAAGGTAAAGAGGGAAAAGAAATCAAAAGGAACTTATCAAATTTGAACTACTTTTATCCCTACATGGAAAAACTATAATTGTAACTTATTTAACTTTTCTCAGTATGAAAATAGTTGAAGAAGGCTACATGGGCATATGAATACATATGTGAATGTGTGTATGTAAATTTATAGCTATACATGGATAGAGGACACAGGTCAAATTTGGTGGGAAGGGATGTTTCTTAGGGGCTGAAAATAAGAGGTGATTAAGGAATGTGACTGTAGGAGATGGGGAGATACAGGGGGGGGATAAACAGTCTCATGTAGAAGAGACAAGGGGAAGTTGGTACAGGAGAGCAGAAGAACTGGAAGGCAAAAAGGAAAAACCATATTCTATTTGAATTTGTCTCAGGGAGAGACTGACATACATATTAAATACATAATATCTCACCTTGCAGGAGAGTAGGAGGCAAGGGGAAGAGAGGGGGGATGATGGAAAGGAGGGCATGCTTGGGGGAGAGTATGTCAGAGGCACCCACTTTTGAAGAGGGACAGGATCAAAGTAGGGAATTGACCAGGTGGGGGGGTGGGATGGGTGGGAGGGAAATATAGGCAGTTTATTACAATATATGTACTATGGTAATGTTTCACATAGTTATACATGCACAACATATACTGAATTGTTTATCTTCCCTACTATTATTAATGCAATTTAGCATGTAATTGGCAGATAGTATGTGCAGGCATTGGGGCACAGAGATTCACCTTGCCCTAATGAAAAAGTAGGAGGGTGTATGGGAGAAGATATGGGAGAAAGAAGATTGGATGAGAGGATATCCTGGGGGACTGCTATTCTGGGGTGCTGGGTAGGGGAAAAATGAGGAAAAAATATAATTCAAAGTCTGGCTGAAATGAATGATATAAAACAGAAGTTAATAAAGCATTTGGAAATTAAACAAAAATCATTCCTTCCGAATTAGAATCATGGGAAATATAACTTACCTGGAAAATAGGTCCAGGAGAGATAATTTAAAAATTATTGGGCTACCTGAAAACCATGTTCAAAGAAAGAATATAGAAATCATCCTTCAAGAAATTCTCCAGGAAAATTGCCCCGAAATTTTAGAACCAGAGGGCAAAATGGAGGTTGACAGGATCCACCAATAATGTACTGGAAAAGCTCCCAAAAAGAAAACTCCTAGCAATGTTATGGCCAGTTTCTAGAATTCCCAGATCAAGGAGAAAATGTTACAAGCAACCAGGAAGAAACAATTTCAATATTGTGGAAATAAAATCAGGATAACGCAGAATCTGGCAGCTTCTATTGTGAGGGATTGAAGGTCATGGAATATCATATTCCAGAGGGAAAAGGAGCTGGGATTAAAACCAAGAATCTCCTACCCCATAAATCTCAGTGTTGTATTTCAGGGGAAAATATGGTCATTCAGTGGAATAGAAGATTATTTTCAAGCATTCTTGAGGAAAAAATAGCTGAATAGAATTTTTTTAAGTTGGTTTATTTTTAGTTTACAAGATTCAATTCCATAGTTCTTTAGTTTCAAATTTCACTTCCTGGCCTCCCCCCACCACCCACAATGGCAACCACTAAATTAGCTGCTATAAATATTTTTGTACATATAGGTCATCTTCACTCTTCTATGATCTATTTGGGATATAATCCTAGAAGTGGTATTGCTGGGTCAAAGTGTATGAATTTATTTATAATCCTTTGGGCATAATTCCAGTTTGCTCTCCAGAATGGCTGGATAAGTTCACAACTCTACCAGCAATTCATTAGTGTTCCAATTTGCCCACATCCACTCCAGCATTTGTGATTTTCCTGTTTTGTCATCTTAGCCAATCTGACTGGAGAGATGTGGTACCTCAGAGTTGTTTTGATTTGTTTTCATTTGATTTCTCTAATCAATTGTGATTTAGAGCATTTCTTCATATGCTTATAGATAGGTAAACTATTACTCGATTTCCTAGTTTGCTTACAGTATCATCCTTTATACCTAGGTCATGCACCCATTTAGACTTTATTTTGGTATATGGTGTTAGATAATGGTCTATGTCCAGTTTCTCTCATACTATATTCCAGTTTTCCCAGCAGTTTTTTCTCAAATAGTGCATTCTAATCCAAAAAAAATGGGGTCTTTGGTTTTATCAAACAATATATTACTATACTCAATGATTGCTGGAACTTGTACAACTACCTATTCCATTGATCCACTACTCTATTCCTCAGCCAGTACCAAGCAGTTTTGATGACTGTTGCTGTATAATACAGATCAAAATCTGGTGTAGCTAGTCCACCTTCCCTAGCAGTTCTTTTCATTAATTTCCTTGATATTCTAGACCGTTTGTTCTTCCAAATAAATTTTCTTACTATTTTTTCAAAATCTATAAAGTAGTTTTTTGGTAAATTGATTGGTATGGCATGAAATATCTAATTTCTTTTGGGTAAAATTGTCATTTTTATTATATTACCTTGACCCATACATGAGCAACTGATATTTTTCCAATTAGTTAGATCTTACATTATTTGTGTGAGTAGGGTTTTGTAGTTGTGATCATATAGGTCCTGGGTTTGTTTTGGCAGGTAGATTACCAAATATATTATACTGTCTATAGTGATTTTAAATGGGATTTCTCTTTCTATCTCTCCCTGTTGAATTTCATTAGAGATGTACAGGAATGCTGAGGATTTATGTGGGTTTATTTTATATCCTGCATCTTTGCCAAATTTATTTATCATCTCAAGTAATTTTTTACTTGATTCGAGAGGATTCTCTCATTATATCATCATGTCATCTGCAAAGAGTGATAGCTTGGTCTCTTCATTTCCTAATTTCATTCCGTTGATTTCTTTTTCTTCTCTATTTGCTACTGCTAATATTTCTAGTACCAGATTGAATTAAGAGAGGTGATAGTGGACACCCTAGTTTCACTACTGATCTTATTGGAAAAGCTTCTAGTTTAACCCCATTACATATAATACTTTCTGATGGTTTAAAATAGATGCTATCTACTATTTTAAGGAAGGCTCCATTTATTCCTATACTTTCTTGTGTTTATAATAGGAATGTATGCTGTAATTTACGTCAAAAGCCTTTTCTGCATGTTTTGAGACAATCATGTGTTTTCTGTTAGTTTTATTCTTGATATGCTCAATGATACTGATGGTTTTCCTAATATTAAACCATCCTTGCTTTCCTTGAATAAATCCTACCTGATCAAAGAGTATTATTGTTGTGATAAGTTGTTGTAGTCTTTTAGCTAATATTATATTTAGAATTTTTGCATCTATATTCATGATGGAAATTGGTCTATAATTTTCTTTCTCTGTTTTATCTCCTCCTGATTTAGGAATCAGTACCATATTTGTGTCATAGAAAGAATTTTGTAGGACTCCTTCTCCACTAATTTTCCCAAATAGTTTGTAGAGTATTGGAATCAATTGTTCTTTAAAAGTTTTATAGAATTCACTAATAAACCCATCTGGCCCTGGGTATTTTTTTCTAGGGAGTTCATTGATGGCTTGTTTGATTTCTTTTTCTGAGATGGGGTTATTTAGGTAATTCACTTCTGATTCAGGTAATCTGGACAACTTGAATATTTTTAAATATTCATCCATTTCACTAAGATTGTCATATTTATGTGCATACAATTGGGAAAAATAATTCCACATTATTGTTTTGATTTCCTCTTCATTGGAGGTAGATTCACCCTTTTCATTTTTGATACTCATAATCTGGTTTTCTTCTTTCTTTTTTTATCATATTGACTAAGGTTATATCAATTTTATTGGTTTTTTCATAGTTTACTTGTATTTATTAATACAATAGTTTTATTTTATTTATTAGTTTTATTTATTAATACAATAGTTTTCTTAATTTTATTTTTATTACTCTCCTGTTTGGTTTTCAATATTTCTAATTTAGTACTAAATTGGAGATTTTCAATTTGTTCTTTTTCTAGTTTTTCAATTGCATGTCCAATTCATTAACCTCCCTTCTCTCTGCTTTAATCAAGTATGCACTCAGGGATATAAAACTTCCCCTAAGAACTGTCTTTAATGGATCCCACAAATTTTATTATGTTTTCTCATTATTATCATTCTCTTGAATGAAATTACTGATTGTTTTTATAAGTTTTTGTTTGACCCACTCATTCTTTAGGATTAAATTGTAATTTCCAATTAGTTTTTAGTCTATCTTTCCATGGCAGTTTACCAAATATAATATTTATTGCTTCATGATCTGAGAATGATGCATTTAATATTTCTGCCTTTATGCACTGCACTGTGAGATTTTTATGCCCTAGTACATGGTCTGTTTTTGAGTATATACCATGCACTGCTGAGAAGAAAGTAAATTCCTTTTTATCCCCACTCAGATTTCTCCAGAGATCTATCATATCTAGTCTCGATAAAATTCTATTCACCTCCTTAACTTCTTTCTTGTTTATTTTGAGGTTAGATTTATGAGCTTCAATAAGGGGTAGGTTAAGGTCCCCCACTAGTATAGTTTTGCTACCTATTTCTTCCTCTAATTCCTTTAACTTCTTCTCTAGGAATGTGGATGCTATATCACTTGGTGCATATATGTTAAGTAATGATTTTGCTTCATTTTCAATGGTGCCTTTTAGCAGGATATAGTTTCCTTCCTTATCTCTTTTAATTAAATCTATTTTTGCTTTGGCTTTATCTGATATAAGGATTGCTACCCCTGTTTTTTCTTTCCTTTAGATGAGGCATAATATATTCTACTACAGCCTCTTATCTTTACCGTGTGGGTATCCCTTTGTTTCAAATGTGTTTCTTGTAGACACCACATTGTAGGACTGTAGTTTTTAATCCATTCTGCTATCAGCCTCTGTTTTATGGCAGAATTCATCCCATTTACATTCACAGTAATGATGACTATCTCTTTCTCCCCCTCCATCGTATTCCTTCCCCTGCTTATGCTTTTGTTTCTTCCTTCTGCCTTCCCCTCCTTGAAGTTTTCGCTTTTGACTGGGCACTCCCTCAGTGTTCCCACCCAGTGACCCCCCTTCTTAACCTACCCTCTTCCCTTACTACTATTTCCCTCCCATCTAATCTCCCCTTTCAGTTTCCTCCTTTTCAACCCCCCCCTTACCCTTCCATTAGTATAGGATGAAACAAATTTTTACTCGTATCAGAGAAAATTACTCCTAGTTTCACACCAAACCAATGAGAGTAAATTTCAAACAGTGTTCCTCTCCCTCCCTCCTTTTCCTCTATTAAATGAATTTATGTGTCTATTCACATTAGAATCTTGAACTTTACCGATTGAGTTGATCTGTTTTTGAACCAAAATCATTGATGATAGTGTTTGAATAGTGTTCCTCTCCCTCTTTCTTTCCAATCTGTTTTAGTTGGTCATAACATATATGTTGTGTCTGTGATTGTGTACAAATTTCTCCAGGTTCTACTCTTCTCACTCAGCATAAGTTTGCATAATCCTTTCCATGTAAATATGAAAACCGTCTGCTCCTTGTTTCTTATAGCACAATAGTATTCCATTACATGCATATGCCACAACTTGTTTAGCCATTACCCAACTGATGGGCACCCCTTTAATTTCCAATTATTTGCCCCCATGAGAAGAGCTGCAATACATAATTGTGTACATATGGGTCTTCCTTCTATTTCTACCTATAGGACACAATAAATTTTTACACTTATCAGAGTAAGTTACTCCCTGTTTGACTCCAAATCAATGAGAGTAAATTTGAAACAGTACTTGAATCTCAATGATTAGTTGATCCCTCTTTGAACCAGAACCAGTGAGAATAGTATTTAAATGATGTTCCTCTCCCTCTTTCTGTCCTCTCTACTATAGTGTGTTTTAATGTCTCTTTGCATTGCATATTTTACCTTTTCCTATCTCATCCTTTCCTTTTCCCCATTACAGTGACTTTGATCCCTTTAATAGTTTTTTTTTAAGTCTTTAGTTTAGTGTATTCATAACCACACCCTATATCTAAGTATAATGCTTTTGAAGGTCATGATAATCATAAAAACTTTGATATTGACAGTTATCAGCTCCTCATATAGGGATGTGAACATTTTGCTCTAGTTGCATCCCAAGTAATGAGCATGTGTGTATGATTGTGGGTGTGTGCATGTATGTGTGTGTCAGTGTTTTCCTTGTTTACCTTTTTATGTCTTTCTTGAGTCTTGTAATTGGAGATCAAAATTTCCATTGAGTTCTGGATTTTTCAACAGGAAAGTCTGGAAGTCCCTTATTTCATTAAACAACCATTTCCTTGCCTGAAAGGTTATACTCAGTTTTGTTGGGTGGTTAATGCTTGGTTTTAGTCATAGCTCTCTTTCCCTATGAGATATCAAATTCCAATCCCTCTGATCTTTTAATGTAGAAGCTACTATGTCCTGTGTGATCTTAATTGTAGTTGCTCAACATTTGAATTGTTTCTTTTTGGCTGCTTGCAGAATTTTTTCCTTAATCTTTTTATTCTGGAATTTGGCTACTATATTTCTTGGAGTTTTCAATTTGGGATCCTTTTCAGGAGGAGTCCCGTGAATTCCTTCAATAACTATTTTATCTTCTGATTTCAGGACCTCAGGACAGTTTTCTTTGACAATCTCTTGGAGGATGTTGTCTAGGCTACTTTTTTCATCATGGCTTTCTGGTAGACTAATAATTCTTAAGTTATCTCTCCTGGATCTGTTCTATAGTTCAGTTATTTTTCCAGTGAGATATTTTACATTTTCTTCCTATTTTTCAATCGTCTTGTTTTGTTTGATTGACTCTTGGTGCATCTTAGAGTTCTGACTTTCAATTTGATTGAATCTAATTTTTAGCGAATTATAGTCTTCAGTTAGTTTTTGAAGGTCCTTTTTTATGGAGGTATTTTCTCCAATTACTTCACTCATTTTACTTTTTAAGGATTTGTTATCTTCACCAAGAGTTTTTTTCCAATTTGGTTACTGCCTCCCTGATTTGGTCTCTTTTAAGAGGTGTCCAGTGGATTCTCTTGATTTATATTT
This sequence comes from Gymnobelideus leadbeateri, assembly GCA_011680675.1. Lineage (NCBI taxonomy): Eukaryota > Metazoa > Chordata > Mammalia > Diprotodontia > Petauridae > Gymnobelideus > Gymnobelideus leadbeateri. Next base: position 36,123 of record WOXC01006248.1, read on the forward strand.
TACACTCTGGCTCTAGTATCTTAGGGCAGTTTTCCTTGATGCGCTCTTGGAAGATGTTTTCCAGGCTCATTTTTTCATCATGATTTTCTGGTAGCACTATAATTTTCAGATTATCTCTCCTGGATCTGTTTTCCAAGACAGCTATTTTTCCACTGAGATATTTTACCTCTTTTTCTAATTTTTCATTCTTGATGTTTTGTTTGACAGATTCTTGGTTCTTCATAGAGTTCTTCATTTCAGGCTGGTTGATTCTAGTTTTTAGTGAATTATTTTCCTCAGTAAGTTTTTGGAGCTCCTTTTCCATATCACACTTTTTTTTTAAAAGAGTTGTTTTCTTTATTGTAATGTTTTGCTAATTTTGCAATTTTGATTTTAAAAGAAGTATTCATTTTACCTTCTATCTCTCTAATTTGGTTTTCAAAGATCTTTTTGAGCTCATCTAATAATTCTTTCTGTGTGTGATACCAATTCCCTATTGAGGGTTCAGCTGTGGGTATGGAGTCAACATTGTTTCCCTCTGAATTTGGTTCCTTTTTTTCACAATAATAGGACTCCAGTGTCTTTGTCTTTGTAGTGTGCTTTTTACCCATTTTGAGGCTGGGTCCAAGCCATACCCTTCCTCTAGGGTTCCTAGGCCTTTATTGTTTAAGGTTTTTCCCTGGAACAATAATTATTATGTTTACAGAGTCAGGGAGGGGAATTGGAAATTCTGGGGTTCCCTCTTTTATCCTTAACCCTGGAAGTCCAGATAGGGTCTTTTTTTTTAATTACTAGGCTGTGGACTGGTATTCCCATAAGTAGCTGCTTCCCCTGCCAGGGGCCATGCATATGACTATTACCCTGCTCTGTCCAGTCCCAGCCCTGTGGTGATGGCGTACACACACACACACACACACACACACACACACACACACACACATACATATATGCACACGCATACTCACACACATATACATGTACATACACATACACATGCACATACACATACACATACACGTATACATATACATATACATATACATAAACATATGTGTGTATAGGAGGACCCATGTAGGTGTTTGTATGTTTATGTATACATAGACAGAGGGCACAGGATGAGTTGAATATGAAGGAATGATATTTTAAAATATAATTAAGATGTGAGAGAGGAATTTATTTCGAGAAGAAGAAAGGGACCGCTCTTTGGTGAAGGTATCGCCGCCACAGCTGCTTGGAGTTGGCAGTCTCTGCCTCTCTACCTCCTGACTCACTGCCGTTCGCTCTCATTGAGGAATAAGTCGGTCAGGAAGCTGCCCCGCCGTCATGGCATTCAAAGACACCGGCAAGACCCTTGTGGAGCCCGAAGTGGCCATTCACCGGATCCGGATCACCCTTACCAGCCGTAACGTGAAATCACTCGAGAAAGTGTGTGCCGACCTCATCAGAGGAGCCAAAGAGAAGAACCTGTAAGTGAAGGGACCTGTTCGAATGCCCACCAAGACACTTCGAATCACAACTAGAAAAACTCCTTGCGGTGAAGGTTCAAAGACTTCGGATCGGTTCCAGATGAGAATCCACAAATGCCTTATTGATTTGCTCAGTCCTTCTGAAATTGTTAAACAGATCACTTCTATCAGCATTGAACCAGGTGTAGAAGTTGAAGTCACCATTGCAGATGCCTAACCTTTTAATAAATTGATTGCAACTATTGGAAAAAAAAAGAAGAAAGGGACCTATCAATTAGGGTAAATTTTCTCATATAAAAGAGTCAGCAGAAAACTGTTACAATGGAGGGGAAGAGCAGGTAAGTGAAAGGGAATGGGACAACGTGATTCTCAATTTGGCCTGAGGAGGGAATAACATACACACTCATTTGGCCATGCATCTTACCATACAGAACAAGAAGGGGGGAGGTATAAGGTGGGAGAAGAGAAGGGAGCAAAGATTATGGGAGAGAGTAGTTAGAAGCAAATTTTTTTGAAAAGGGATAGAGTCAAAGGAGAAAATAGAATAAGTTGGGGGAGGGATAGGCTGGAGGGAAATGTAGTTATTCTTTCCCAATATAACTACTATGGCAATTATTTTGGTAAATACACTTGTACAAACTATGTTGAATTGCTTATCTCCCCAGTGGGTATGGGTGAGGAGGGAAGAAGGGAAATAATCTGGAACTCAAAGTTTTAAAAAGAATTGTTTAAAATTTTTTTTACATGCAACTGGGAAATAATATGTATAGGTACTGGGGTATAGAAACCCATCTTGCCCTACTAGAAAGTTAGGGTTGGTGAAAGGGAAGGATATAATAGAGAACAGATTGGGTTATGGGTATTCATTGGGCTTGCTATTTTGGGGCGAGGGTGGGGGAAAGATAGGAAGAGAAAAAATGTAACTCAGAATCTTATGGAAATGAATGTTGAAAACTAAAAATAAATTAATTAAATTTAATAATAGAAAAAAACAGAATCAAAATTTTCCATATAAATACATGTTTTTCATAATCTTCCATTGACAAATCCAAATAGGTTCCTTTATTTTAAAAATGCTATGAAAATGTATTAAAAATAAAACCTTAGGGGCGGCTAGGTGGCGCAGTGAATAGAGCGCCGGCCCTGGAATCAGAAGGACCTGAGTTCGGAGCCGGCCTCCGACACTTAATCCATACAAACAAAAACCTAGCCGTGTAACCTTGGGCAAGTTACTTAACCCCAATTGCCTTAAAGGGGCGGCTAGGTGGCGCAGTGAGTAAGAGTGCCGGCCTCGGAGTTGGGATGACCCGAGATCAGATCCGGCCTCAGAAAATGAGCACCCACGCATAAATAAAGACTAGCCGTGTAACCTTGAGCAAGTTACTTAACCCCAATTGCTTTAAAAAAAAAAAAACCTTATAATTAAATATACACACATATTCTCATTTTACATTACTGAGTAATTGTCTTGATCTTCTCCCATCCTTCTGGTAGTAAAAGGTAAACTCACTAAAATAAATTACAATATTTAAAACTTTATGTATTTATCTAGAATCCTCTTATGAAAAGTAGTAAAGTTCATAGGATCACTTTTTTCTTTAAGTTCAGCAGACTTATGTTAACCTTTCACACAAAGTAACCATTTGGTCATCAAAGTCATTAATTCATTTCTTTTTCTTTTACCTCCTTGTGTTCAATGAATTTAACTTATTTGTTTTTTCCTGAGGCCATTTGTAATTTCATGTTTTTTTTTTTTTGTTTTTTTTTGTTTTTGTTTTGCCATATGAGCCTTGTGGCTCACTTTCTGACTCAAAGATATCAATTTTCCTAGGGATAGGACATGAAAATTTTTTTGAAACTTCTTTCATGCTAGGGAATTCCTCAGTCTTCTTCACAAGTGATTTCTGGGTTTTAGAAGCTGAAATGGGTTCATCTGGATGCCAGTTCCCTTTTCTTCAGGTGGGTTAGAAATCCCGTACACACACACACACACACACACACACACACACACACACACACACACACACACACACGCACATGCAAACTCACAGAAAAAGATGGGGGAGGGAGAGAGGGAGAGAGAAGGAGAGAGAGAGAGAGAGAGAGAGAGAGAGAGAGAGAGAGAGAGAGAGAGAGGGGGGGGGGGAGGGAGAGAAAGAGATCGAGGGAAAGAGGGAAAGAAAGATTATGTTTCCCTGCCCTAGTTTATTTGCCTATTGGATTTCAAATTGAACATCATGGAGACATAGCAAAATAAACATGTCCAAATTAGTACTCTTTATATTTTCTCTTCAATTCCAATCTTCTTTCAAATATCCCTCTTTGAAAATCCCTGTTTCTCAAAGATACCATCGGTCTTCCTTTTCCCCAGTCAATTTTTCTGCTATCCTCAACCTGTCAATTTCTTTCACTATACCATATTAGTTACCAACTTCTTCCCATTTCTCCCCTTACAAAATACATTGCACTTAACACCTTCTATCACCTCATATAGTCACCGTAAAGGAAGTCAGCTAGATGCCAATACACTTTTCTTCAGGTAGAACTGAACTTCAGTCTTGAATCATCTATTCTTTTGAAAATAATGGAGTAATTGGTCTTCATACCTTTCCTCACCACCATTCATCCTCCATGTAGCTGAAAAAGGAAATTTTTTTGAAAGTAAAGATTTGATCATGTCACTCCTTTACTCAGTTAACTCTGGAAATATCTTATTAGTTATATCATCAAATGTAAACTAATTAAGCTTCACAACTTGACCCCAAACTATATTATGTTTCATTTTAGGTTATTCTTATCTCCACCAAATATAGCCCATGCACATCACCTCTTTATACAGGAAAGAGTATCATCCATCTTTATATTCGCCATCCCCATGTAATGGAAATGCAAATTTAAAGATCTTCCCTACCCTTAAGCCCTTTGATTGGCTTAAGAGACTCTGAGAATGTTTCTTGATTTGAAAACATACTCTGCCTCCTAATGGTCTGAATGTGGTCACATGGAGCCTGGGGCAGTAGGCTTGTTTTCAGTAATGCCTACACCTTGATGCTGTGTGATTGGGCAGTGTGGGTTAAGAGGGTTGTTACGTTCTCTGAGCCAGGAGAAAGCTATATAATATGTGATGTGAGGCTTTGCTTTTGGACTAACTTTGAGAAGAGTTGTGTGGTTTGACCAGATGAGACTCTGGGCAGTTGTTGAGAGCCCCCCGGCTTTGAAAACCCAGATGTTGATGCTTCCCTCTCTGGTAACTGTGATTTAGTATTGATGTATTGGTTGGGCAGTTTGGAAGCCTGTCTGCTTTATGTGTTTGTTTCTCTGTCTTGTAAGTTCTATCTGTATACTTTGAGGTTTGGGGTACTGACCTTTTTTCCCCCAAACTAAGTAAATGATATATGTTTCATTGATTAAATTAAGCATGTTAACCCATTTTGAGTTGCTTTCCTTTAGAAAAGCAGATCTAGAGGGGCAGAACCAAGATGGCGGAGTAGAAACAGCTCATGCAAGCCACTCTGCCCCCAGATTCCCCCCAAACTATGTAAAAGGGGATTCTGAACAACTTCTGGAGCCCCAGCACCCACAGAACGACACAGAGAAGCTAACCTCCTGCTGAGGACAACCCAGCAGCCCTGCAGGAAGGACCAGCGAAGGGGTCTGGGACCTGGCAGCATGCAGCACGCAGCATGCAGAGTGCAGGAAGCCGAGCAGTGCCGGAGCTGAGGTCCCCTTGAGCCGAGGTTTTAGCCCTAGGATGGCAGGGCCAACAGCTGGCTGGAGGAACCCCAGAACACCAGCAGCTGTGGCTACTCCAGAATTATCAACATAGACATGCCCAGGACAAAGGAAGAGGTTAGTGTCCTATGGACTTTGGGACCAGTATTTGGGGAATGCATCAGCTCCCTCCTCTGGGGGCTAGAATCCCCTGAGGAGACACGCCATTTTGTAGTTTTCAAAGGCAGCTCCAGCTCTTGGCCTGAGAATTGTAGGGAGATCCGGCGATCAGTCTTGGGGGGTAATCACTCTTGCTTTAACCTCCCTGGATCTGGATTGTGATCTAGGGTGGAAGTCATGGGTGGGCTTACAGCTTGCCAGAAACGGAAGTTGCCCCCCACACATTCAGGACGAAAATTCCTCTATCTGGCCTTAAAGCCATAGTGTGGCAACAAGCCCAAAAGTAAAGTAATTAAGTGGCAACATGCCAAGGCAAAGGAAACAGAAAAATGCAACCCTAGACGCCTATTTTGGGGGCATAGAGTGGGGAAAGGACTGTGAGGTCAGAAGTCCTGCTCCAAAAGCCCCAGGGGAAACCATGAGCGGGTTGCAGGCCATAGAGGACCTTAAGAAGGTCTTTAAAAATCAGATAAGAGAAGTGGAGGAAAAATTGGGAAGAGAAATGAGAAGGATGCAGGAAAAGTATGAAATGAGGGTCAACAGCCTGACTGAGGAAAACAACACCTTAAAAAATAGACTGACTCAAATGGCAAAGGAGGCCCAAAAGGGCAAGGAGGAGAAGAATGCCTTAAAAAGTCGAATTTGCCAGATGGAAAAAGAATCTTAAAAGTTCACTGAGGAGATTCATTCCTTCAGAGTTAGACTGGAGCAAATGGAAGCTAGTGACTTTATGAGAATCAAGATGCTGTTAAGCAGATCCAAACAAATGAAAGAATAGAAGGCAATGTGAAATATCTCATGGGAAAAACCACTGACCTGGAAAATAGATCCAGGAGAGACAATTTAAAAATTATTGGACTACCTGAAAGCCATGATCAAAGAAAGAACCTAGAAATCACCCTTCAAGAAATTTTCAAGGAAAATTGCCCTGATGTTTTAGATCCAGAGGGCAAAATAGAGGTTGAAAGAATCCACTGATCACCTCCTAAAAAAGTTCCCAAAAAGAAAACTCTCAGGAATATTATAGCCAGGTTCCAGAATCCCCAGATCAAGGAGAAAATACTACAGGCAGCCAGGAAGAAACAATTTCAATATTGTGGAAACACAATCAGAATAGCCCAGGACCTAGCAGCTTCTACACTGAGGGACTGAAGGGCATGGAATATGATATTCCAGAGGGCAAAAGAACTGAGAATGAATCCAAGGGTCACCTACCCAGCAAAACTGAGTATTTTGTTTCAGGGGAAAATATGTTCATTCAGTGGAATAGAGGACTTTCAAGCATTCTTGAGGAAAAAACCAGAATTGAATAGAAAATTTGAAATCTAGACACAAGAAGCAAGAGATGCCTGAGAAGGTAATCAGGGAAAAGAAATCAAAAGGAACTTATCAAAGTTGAACTATTTACATTCCTATATGGAAAAGCAATAACTGTGACTGATGATATCTTTCTCTCTATGAAAATAATGGAAGAAGGGTGTGTGGTCATATGAATACATATGTGAATGTGTGTGTATATGGATAGAGGGCATAGGGTGAATTTGTTGGGAAGGGAGAATACTCAAGGGATGAAGTTATGAGGTGAGAGAGGAAAGTGGCAAGAGGAGATGGGGAAATACAGGGTAGAGTAAACTATCTCATGCAGATAAAGCAAGGGGAAGTGGTTGCAAGGGAGAATAGGAAGGGAAAAAAGGCAAATCCACATTCTCATTGAATTTGGTTCAGGGAGAGAATGACATACATACTAAATGGGATATCTCAACCTGCAGCAGGATAGGGGGAAGGAGGATGAGAGGAGCGATCATGGATGGGAGGGCATCCTTGGGGTGAGGGGACGTTGGAAGTACCCACTATAGAAGAGGGACAGGATCATTTAGGGAATGGACCAGGTGGGGGGTGGGATGAGTGGGAGGGAATTATAAGCAGCCTTGTACAGTATATCTATTATGATAATGTTTTGCATAGCTAGACATGTACAACATATACTGAATTACTTATCTCCCAAGAAGGAATGGGTGACAAGGGAGAAAGGAAAAGGATCTGAAATTCGAGGTCTTAAGATTAAATGTTTCAAATATAAAAAAAAAAAAGAAAAGCAGATCTAAGAACCTGTGTTGGCAAACACCCTGGGGATGTTGGGGGTACTTGCTGCTATACCCCATACCTATAATGAAACCTTTATTATTTCTTTTCTCCTTCAGTGAGGAGCTCAACAGTTCAAATGCTCCATTTAGCATAAAACATTTCCTGATATCATGAACTGTTCACCCACTACCTCCTAAAAAATATTTGTAATCATGAATTTATTTTTATATGAAACACTTGAAATACCATACCGATGTTTAAATTATTTGTTTTTCTATGCAGCAGTTTGGTGCTGAATGTGGCTTAGTCAACCTTTCTTTTATAAATAAAATATTAAAATCAACTGGTAAAAGATATATAGTAACATTTCTTTCATAGATAGAACCATTTTATAACTAAAAGTAGTGAGAAAAAGGTTCAGTGTAATAAACACCATAAAGAAATAAAATATATATAGCTTTAAAGAAATTATCAACGAAAATTGCTCTGATATTTTAGAAGCAGAAGGCAAAATAGAGGTTGAAAGAATCCATGGATCACCTAATGGAAAAGATCCCAGAAAAGGAAAACTCCTAGGAATATTGTAGCCATGTTCCAGATTTCCCAGATCAAGGAGACAATATAACAAGCAGCCAGGAAGAAAAAAGTTTCAATATTGTGGAAACACAATCAGGATAACACAGGATCTGGCAGCTTCTACACTGAGGGACTGAAGGGTATGGAATAAAATATATTGCAGGTCAAAGGACCTGGGATTAAAACCAAGAATCACCCACCAAGCAAAACTGAGTATCATATTTCAGGGGAAAATTTGGTCATTCATTGGAATATAGGACTTTCAAGCATTCTTGAGGAAAAAAACAGATTTGAGTAGAAAATTTGACATTCACATATAAGAAGCAAGAGATGCTTGAGAACGAAAACAAGGGAAAGAAATCACTATGAACTTATCAGAGTTGAACTATTTACATTCTTACAGGGAAAAACAATAACCGTAAATGATGAAATTTTTCTCAGTATGAAAATAATTGAAGAAGTGTATATGGGCACATGAATACATATGTGAATGTGTGTATACATGTTTCCATTTATACAGAGATAGAGGGCAGAGGTGGATTTAATAGGAAGGGATGATACTTAAAAGGTAAGGTTAAGAGGTGAGAGAGGAATGTGCTGAGGTGAAATGGGGAGAGATAATGGTGTTAGCTATCTCATGTACAGGAGGCAGTGAAAGGTGGTTGAGAGGAACAGGAAGTCAAAAAGGGAAAACCTCATTCTTATTGAATTTGGACAAGGGAGAGAATGACATTCATACTAAATAGGGTGTCCCACCCTACAGGACTGTAGGGGTGAGGGGGATGTGGGTAAGTGGTGGAGGGGAAGGCAGGCTGGGGGGAGGGAAGTTGGAAGCACCCACTTTTGAAAAGGGACAGGATCAAGGTGCAGAGTGGACCAGGTGGGAGGTTGGATGGGAGGGAGGGAAATATAGTCAGTCTTTTACAATATATTTACTATGGTAATGTTTTGCATAGCTACACATGTACAACATATACTGAGTTACTTATCTTCCTTTAAAAATCAATTTAAAAATATATAAATAAAATGATTAGTACTATTTTGCATATAATTGGGAGATAAGATGTGCAGGCAAAGGGTTGCAGGGATTCAATTCACTCTACTGGAAAAGTTGAAGGGGCTATGGGAGAAGAGATGGGACAGAGCAGATTGGTTGAGGGAATACCCGGCATGACGGCTATTCTGGGATGGTGGGTAGGGGAGAAATAGGGAAGTTTTTTTTTTTTTAACTCAAAATCTGACGGAAATGAATGATGTAAAGCAGAAATTAATGAAGCATTTGAAAAAAAGAAACAGCTTTTCCACACAGCTCTTGAGTATATATATGTATATACAAATGTATATAAAAGTGGACTCTAAACAACCTCTGTAGCTCAAGAACCCACAAAATTACACAAAGAAGCTAACCGCCCAATGAGGACAGCCCAGCAGCCCGGCAGGGAACAGCCAGTGAAGTGCTCTGTGAGCCTAGCCCAGGCCCACACGAGTGAGATGTTGTAGACCCAGGGTGGCCTGACCAGCAGTCAGCTGTAGAGATTCTAGAACACCAGCAGCTGTGGTATTTCCAGAATTAGCAAGACATAGATGCCATGGACAAAGTAAGAGGTATGTGCCCTATGGACTTGGGGACTCATTAGCATTAGTTGGGAGAGCATGTTGGCCTACTTCCCTGGGGGCGAGAAGCCACTGAGAAGCTTCAGGACAGCCATGGACACATGTGGCCAATTCAGTTCATACCCTGCTAACTGTAGGGGGATACAGTGATCAGTCTTAGGGGTAATTGCTCTTGATTTAACCTTATGGGATCTGGGTTTCAGTCTGGGTTGGAGGTCTTAGGGTGTGTGATCAGCTTGCCAGATTGTGTGGTTGCTTCAGAGAGGGCACCCAATTGATACCTCAAGAAATTGGGAAAACCCCAGTGTTTGTGACTGAAGCTTCCCTGGCTTGTGGCAGAGTCCTACAGTGGCAACAAGCCCAAAAGTGAAGCAATTGATTGTCAACATGCCTAGGCAAAGGAGACAAACTAAACAGAAAAATTCAACATTAGACTCCTATTTTGGTGGCAAAGAGGATTGAAGCATTGGATAGGAGGATGACGGGGAGGTCAGAACTCCTGCACCTAGAGCCCCAAATGAATATATGAGCTGTTTATAGGCCATAGAGGACCTTAAGAAGGATTTTGAAAGCCAAATAAGTGAGGTGGAGGAAAAATTGGAAAGAGAAATGAAAATAATGCAAGAAAATTATGAAAGGAGTGTCAACAGCCTTACTGAGGAATATAATGCCCCAAAAATAGACTAACTCAAATAGCCAAAGAGTCTGAAAAAGTCAACGAGGAGAGGAATGCCTTAAAAAGCCAAATTTGCCAGATGAAAAAAGAATCTCAAAGCCTCACTGAGGAGTATCTCTCCTTCGGATTTAGAATGTGCTACTTGGGAAACTAGTGCTGTTAAACAGATCCAAACAAATGAAATAACAGAAAGCAATGTGAAATATCTCATGGGAAAAACCACTGATCTCAAAACAGATCAAGGAGAGATAATTTCAAAATTATTGGACTACCTGAAAACCAAGATAAAAGAAAGAACCTAGATATCATCCTTCAATAAATGCTCCAGGAAAATTTTTCAGATGTTTTGGAAACATAGGGAAAAATATAGGTTGAAAATATTTACCCATAACCTCCTGAAAGAGACCCCAAAAAGAAAAGTCCTAGGACTATTATAGCCAGGGTCCAGAATTCCCAGATCAGTGGAAAAATATTGCAAGCTGCCAGGAAGATACAATTTGAATGCTGTGGAAATGCAATCAGTATAACACAGGATCGGGCACCATCTGCACTGAGGATAGAAGGGCTTGGAATATGTTATTCCTCAGGTCAAAGGAGCTGGTATTAAAACCAAGAATCACCTACCCAGCAAAACTGAGTATCATGTTTCAGGGTTAAGTTTGGTCATTCAGTGGAATAGAGGACTTTCAAGCATTCTTGAGGAAAAAACCAGAATTGAATAGAAAATTTGACATCCAGACACAAGAAGGAAGAGATGCCTGAGAAAGTAATCAGGGAAAATAAATCAAAAGGAACTATTTACATTCCTATATGGAAAGGCAATAACTGTGACTGATGATATCTTTCTCACTATGAAAATAATGGAAGAAGGGTGTGTGGTCATATGAATACATATGAGAATGTGTGTGTATATGGTTACAGTTATATATGGATAGAGGGCATAGGTTGAATTTGTTGGGAAGGGAGAATACTCAAGGGATGAAATTGTGAGGTGAGAGAGGAAAGTGGCAAGAGGAGATGGGGAGAGACAGGGTAGGGTAAACTATCTCATGTAGAAGAAGCAAGGGGAAGTGGTTTCAAGGGAGGGGGAGAATAGGAAGGCAAAAAGGCAAAACCACATTCTCATTGAATTTGGTTCAGGGAGAGAATGACATACATACTAAATGGGATATCTCAACCTACAGCAGAATAGGGGGAAGGGGGATGAGAGGAAGGATGATGGATGGGAAGGCATCCTTGGGGGGAGGGGAGGTTGGAAGTACCCACTATAGAAGAGGGACAGGATCATGTAGGGAATGGACCAGGTGGGGGTGGGGTGAGTGGGAGGGAATTATAAGCAGCCTTGTACAATATATCTACTATGATAATGTTTTGCATAGCTAGACATGTACAACATATACTGAATTACTTATCTTCCCAGAGGGAATGGGTGACAAGGGAGGAAGGGAATGGATCTGAAATTAGAGGTCTTAAAATTAAATGTTTCAAATATATATATATATATATATATATATATATATATATATATATATATATATATATATATGTATATGTATATACACACACACACACATATATATATATATGTATATATATATATATATATACTATTATTAATACTCTTTTGCTTATAATTGGTAGATAAGATGTGCATGCATTGGGACACAAAGATTCACCTTCCTGTAATGCAAAAGTCGATGGGGGTATGGGATAGAGCATATTGGAGGAAGCGGTATCTTGTGGGACTGCTATTCTGGGAGGTTGTGTAGGGGAATAACGGGGGGGAAATGATTGTAACTCAAAATCTGGCAGAAATGAATGATGTAAAACAGAAGTTAGAGAGAATTATATATAATATAATTATATATAATTATAATTATATATAATAGCATATCTCACCCTACAGGAGAGTAGGGGGGGAGAGGTTGCGGGGGGGATGGAAGGGAGGGCAGGAGGGAAGCAGGGAAGCGGGGGAGGGAGATTGGAAGCACCCACTTGTGAAAAGGGACAGGATCAAAGTAGGGGATAGACCAAGTGGGAGGTGGGATAGGAGGCAGGGTAATATATTTAGTCTTTTACAATACATCTACTATGATTATATTTTGCATAGGTACACATGCACTACATATACTGAATTGCTTATCTTCCCAGTAAAGTTGGTTGACAAGGGAGGAAGGTAATGAATCTGGAATTTGAATCTGGAATTCAAAGTTTTAAAATCAAATGTCTAAAACGTATAAATAGTATTATTAATTTTTATATTTTGCATATAATTGGGAAATAAGATTTACAGGCTTTGTGGCATGGAGTTTCACCTTGCCCTACTCGGAGAGTCAAGGAGAGTATGGAAGAAGATATAGGAGAGAGTAGATTTGATGAGAGGATATCCTATGTGATTGCTGTTCTGGTGTGGGGGGTATGGAAAAAAAGGAGAAAAAAAAGTAGTAACTCAAAACCTGACAGAAATGAATGATGTAAACCACAATTAAATGAAGCTTTTCGGGAAAAAAAAAAAAAAGAAAGAAAGTGAAGCACTTTATATTGTAGAAGTAAAAACATTTTATGAAGTTAGGTTATCAATAATTTGACAAGTTTAATTTTATTTTAGTTCCATTTATTAAAGTTGTAGTTTTAAAGACAAAACTATTATATTTAGGAAATAGTACTTGGATGGTACTAGCAACCTAAGTGATCAAGATTTCAAGCTTCATTACAAAGTAATAATAATAATAATAAAACAATCTGTTATGAGCTAAGAAGTAGAGTGGTGGATCGGTGGAAAAGTTAGGTATATTATACTCTGTAGTAAAAGGACCATAATAATCTAATATTGGATAAACCCCAAGATTCAAATTTTTGTGTAAGAACTCAGTTATTTGCAGTTATTTTTTGTAAGAACTCAGTTATTTACAGTAAAATGTTGAGAAAATGCAAAGTAATTTGTGAGAAACATCACCTCACCTACATCTTACACTATCTATAAAGATAAGGTGAAAATGTATAAATGATTTAGACATAAAAAGTGATATCATAATTATATTACGACATAGAAAAAAATTACCTGTCATATCTATAGAGAATGGGAGAGTTTATCACTGAAAGGGAGATAGAGAGGATCATGGTAACTGAAATAGAAAAATTTTATCACATTACATTAAAACCTTTTGCATAAACAAAATAAATACAGTTCAAAATTAAAAGAAAAAAAGAAATTAGGTGGGGAGGATTAAAGTAATTTTCTCTGATAAAGGTCTTATTTCTCAAATATATAGGGAAATGAACCAAATTTATTCATTCATTCATTCATTTATGTATCTATCTATATATCTATCTATTTTTCTATCTATTTATTCACTCATTATTTTATTCATTTATATTTTCATGTATTTATTCATTCATGTATTTGTTTATTTGTTTGTTTGTTTATTTGAAAATGTCTTTATTTTAAAAAGTATGGGGTGGATACCTTAACAATGATGTGGGACATGGAAGTCTGATCCAGTAAACAAAATAAATACACAAATCTGCTTCACACTTTGGTTCTGGCATTTTACACAGGAGGGAGCCCAGGAGTAAGCTAATGTAGCATATTCATATAAATATAGAATATTTTCTCTAAGAGTTCAACATTCAATATTTGTCACAGTATTCTCTTTACCATCCTATAAGGCAAGTTCAGTTTAGTTCTGATACACACACACACACACACACACACACACACACACACACACACTCACTCATACACAAACACACACACCAAGCACAGGCCACCAGCTTAAAATCAGTGCTAATCCAGGAAGGGAAAAAGGTGGTACAGTATTAAGGGTTCAAGTTTGTGACTTTATAGCTGGGTGCTGGGTTAAGGGGAAGAAGCCAGTAGAAAAGGAGGGAGGTGGGCCCTGGCGTGTTTTGTGGTCAGGTGTGAAAACAGAGGGTGGGAAGAGCATGCCCAGCATGCTAACCTCAGCTGATGGCAGATGGAGGAAGCCTGCAGGTCAGCTGCCCACCCAGATGGGGAGGGGCTGTGAAAAGGAGGTGTTTCTCCTTCACATGCTCTCCTCTGTAAATGGACCTGGTAAACTCTCAGCAAGAACCCCCCAGAGCGCTAACTGGTGTAGTTTTGGAAGGTTTGCCAAGCATTTTGATCCTCACAACACTGGGAAACTGAGGCTGAGAGGTCAAGTGGCTTAACTGGGGGAGGAAGGCAGGGTAGTGGATTTGAAGAGAATGCAAAGCTGGACAGAAAGCACAGCCCTCTATGCCAAATTAATCTGTCCCTTGTCTTTCACTTTATCTGGCATTTCCTCACCCAAGGTTGTTTGTATCTACTCTTCTTACAGCTGAGCTAACTTGGCACAGACCCCAAATAAATGTTTCTAAGACAAGAAAATACCAAAATGTGCCCCAACTTTGGCCTCAGAGGCCAACAGGCAGGGGAGAGGGACTCTCCAAGAGGTCACTGTTTTTTTGGGGGGGGGAGAAGCACTTTCTAATTCTCACCTTAGGCTCACTAATTTAGAGCTGGAAAGGGCTTTAGGGCTCCCTCATTTTACAGATAAGCCAAGTGGAGGGATAGAGGGTTTAAGTGACTTTCCCAGTTTGGGCAGGATTGGATCCCAGGGCCAACTGGGCTGGATTCTAAGCTCATCACCCTGTCCCCCATAACCCACTTGGCTCCACCCTTTCTCTCAATGCTCTGCAGACTGCAGCTCCCCACTCTAGATGCCATATTGTCCTCTCAAGGTCCCATTTTCCACTGGGAAGAGGTTTAAATCAGTATCTACTGATCCTGTGAAGTGTGCCAGCCGGTTACCTACTCCAAGATGGCATGTAAAGCACACTGCCGTCTGTTCCAAACAATAAGTGCGAGCGCTTAATCACTTAGAGGGGTCCCAGCAGGACACAGGGGTGTCATGTAGCTTAATGTTTAAAAAATGCTTTTAATCTCAAGGGCTGATTGTCCATTTTACTAATATTCCCTGCAGAGGGGTAGTGTGGAGAAGATGGTATCCTGATAAAGGCAAAAATACCACTTGATTTGTTAGGATTTAAAAATGTGATTAAAAAAACGAATCCAGACTGGATTTCCTAAGAGCTCCTGGTGAGCAGACCCAGAGAGGTTAAAGTACTTACCCAGGGTCACACAGTCAGAAATTGTCTGTGGTGGGATTCCCACCTAGGTCTTTGTGGTTCTGAGGCCAGTCCTTTATCCCCAAATCCCCCACTTTTTAAATTATATGTGAGCCAATACTGATCTCTGTAGGAACCTCTTACAAGAAAAACCCAATGGGAAGATGTTTGCTTTTACTGACATGACTTTTTTGTGGGCAGAGCCAACCAGGAGCCCTGATTCAGAGGCTTCTGAATCCAAACCCCTCTTTACAAAGGAGTCATCTGAGGAAGAGAAGGGGTTCACACTGGGTCACAGAGGCAGCAATCTTTAGGCAGGAGGATCCCCAAGTCTCCTTTGAGCCTGCCAAAGCCCAAACAGGAGCATCCAGGGCAGAAGCAAGCACAAGTTGGTTTGAGCTTCTGGGAGGTAGGTGGGTGGGGGATGTTAGGGTCCTATTTCTGTGACTGACACCTCAACTCTCCTCCTACCCTGTTTAGACCAAAGATGGCACTTTACAATGCCTTTCAACACAAGGCAAGCTAAGCTATCTCTGCCTTTGGTCAGCTCGCCACAATTCGGCCTACTGCAGGTGTCGGTTGGCCAGAGGGTGGCTTGAGACATTCACAGGCAGGATCTGGGCCCAAGATGAGCACCTAACAGGAGAGCAACTAGTGAGTGCATTCAGGGGCCAGCACAGGCCTCTGGCAGAGCCAACATCCCTGCCCAGGGTGCTCCCTTCACATTCTGCTCTCTCAAGCTGAGCACACAGAAGATGGGACTGGTGGGTGTGCCATGTCTTTAAATGATGCTTTTAATCTAAACAGCTGATTGTCCGTTTCACTAAAGGTGTCCACAGAGGAGTGTGTGGGAGAGTCAGTCTCATGGAGCTGAATCAGCCAGGCAGCAATACAGCCCATCCAAGGAGTGGGGAGGCAAGAGGAAGGGCCATGGGTATATACCAGCACCAGCCCCTGAAAACCCACCTGCTTGGCTGCCCCACTGGTCCCAAAGGTCAGGCAGGGAGGGGATGAAGAGACCACACACCATAGGACGTTAGGCTATCTGGATCGACCTGCGGAGAAAACACCCACTTTGTACCTTGCTAATTCCAAGCACCCAGCTAACGGGCATTTGGGTGAGTTAACTGTAACAGTTAACTGTAGGGGGGAGGGGTACTTCTCTACCACTGAAATTCAGGGTGGGGTACAAATTTATTTTTAAAAAATGAACCATTCCCCAGTTGATAAATCATCAAAGGAAATGAATGATCAATTTTCAGAAGAAAGAAACAAAGCTATCCATAGTCATAAGACAAAAGCTCTTATTCACTACTGATTATAGTAACGCAAAGTAAAATAATTCTGAGATATCACCTGATACCTCTGAGGTTAACTAACATGACATAGTTAAATACTGGAGAGAATATGAAAGAATTGGGTCACTAATACTCTTGGTTCTATCGTGGATTAGTCCAACTATTCTGGAGAACAATTTAGAGTTATGCCTAAATTGCTTAGAAAGGGATTATAATGCTTGATCCAATATAACCACTATTAACTCAACATCACAAATAGATAAAGAAAAAGGGGAAAGGAACTATTTATACAAAAATATTTATAGCTCTTCTTTTGTGGTGGCAGAGGATTGGATATCAGGGAAGTACCCCATCAGTTGGGCAATGGCTGAATAAATTGTGGGGTATGATTGTGATAAAGTAATATTGTGTTATAAGAAATGATGATCAAAGAGGGTTTTTTATTAGAAAAACCTGAGAAGACTTACATGAAGCCATGTAAAGTAAAGTTAGAAGTAACAGGAGTATATTGGGCACAATAACAATACTGTACAATGAACAACTCCGAATATCTTAGCTAAACTCAGCAACACAATTATCAGAAACAATTCTGAAGAACTTATCATCAAAAACACTAAGTCCAGTGTAAGACCTGATAAAGTCCGAATGTGGATTGAAATATATGAAGTACACTTTTTTGCTTAAATTCTCTTTATTTGGCTTGTATTTATTTTGGGATGATTTGCATTTATTTTGCAAAATGGCTAATATGGAAATATGTTTTCCATTATTGTTTTTCAAATCATTTAGTCATTTCTGACTCTTTAGAACTCCATGGGACATAGAAGACCAGGCCTTTCTATCCTCCACAATCTCTCTATTTTTGCCCAAGTTCATGTCTGTTGCCTCCTTGAAGCTATTTATCCATCTCATTCTATTCTACACCCCTGTCCTTTTGCCTTCAATATTTCCAGTAGGGTCTTTTCCAATGAGTACCCATCTACTTATTATATGGCCATATAAAATTGCTTGCCTTCTCAAGGATAGGAGTAGGGCAAGAGGGAGAGAATTTACAGCTCAAATTTATAAAAAAGTTAAAATATTACATGTAATTTGTAAATATTTACTAAAATAAATAAAATATATTCAAAAAACAAACATTCTATCATATTTATAGAATCATGCTTTCTTTTTTTAAGGGTATAATTTGACCTTCTCTGGGCCTGTTGCACCTGTCTCATTTTCCCAATTTCCTACACTATTTTAAGGTGTTGATTTGGAGCAGTATCAAGGAAGCTTGATTCAGATTAAATTTTGTTCCATTCTTAAATTTTCATTTCATATGTTTATGTGTCTGCTATTCTGTTTGTATATTTTTCTTATGCTTTATGTAATTACCTTAGTTTTGTTAGACTTTCATCTACTTACATTTAATATTATTTTTAGAAAGATAGTCATTCCATTTATTTCATTTGTATTGACTTTACCTCTTCCCTTTTTTAAGTCAGCTTTTTGTTCTTAATTTAAGTCTGCTTACATTTATTTGATGCTAATCAATTCCCAGATGCTTTCCCCATTCCTCATCTTGTTGACCTACTTTATTCGAAGATCCTTGAGTTTCCTTAAGTTATTAATTTCCTTTCCTTTTTATTTACTTAGTTCTTTCTTCTGATCTTGATTCTTCCCTTTCATTCCTCAGATAAAAATACTATTAAGAAATATCTCTTCTTCTACCCTCCAAATTCAAACTATTTATGAGTAACTTTTTCTAGCACTATTTATAAATTGTTCATTTACTTTGCCCTCTTCATTATTCCCATCCCCATCTATACTGTACATAATTCTAAATTACATTTTCCCATTCATATATTACACATACTCACACTTTACTTTTTCTATATCCTAATGGATGAAGGAATATTAGAATAAAAAAGTCAAGCTCAGGTCAGGATGTTGGTAAATTTCATTTTCTGCCCCTTGTTTCCTTTTTTGTTTTATACTATATGCATCATCATCATCATCCTTATTATTTGCATTACCTTCTAACCTGCATCACTAAGAAGACAATTGTAATTCATGGATGAGAAAATCAATTGTGATGTAAATCACTCTGTCATCTATATTGCAAGAACCAGTCTTATCTTAACCACTTAATATTTCTTTTTTTTTAAATTTATTTCATTTTGGGGGCAGAGCCAAGATGGCGGAGTAGAAACAGCTCCTCCAAGCCTCTCTGCCCCCAAATTCCACCCAAACTATGTAAAAGGGGACTCTGAACAACTTCTGGAGCCCCAGCACCCACAGAATGACACAGAGAATCTAACCTCCCACTGAGGACAGCCCAGCAGCCCTGCAGGAAGGACCAGCACAGAGGTCTGGGACCTGGCAGCTCGCAGAGCACTGAGCACAGGAGCTGAGCCAAGCCCAGGTCCGAGTGAGCCAAGGTTTTAGCCTCAGGGCAGCAGGGCCAGCAGCCAGCTGGAGGAACCCCAGAACACCAGGAGATGTGGCAACTCCAGAATTATCAACATAGACATGCCTAGGACAAAGTAAGAGGTTAGTGTCCTATGGACTTTGGGACCTGTATTTGGGGAATGCATCAGCTCCCTCCTCTGGGGGCTAGAATCCCCTGAGGAGACACGCCATTTTGTAGTTTTCAAAGGCAGCTCCAGCTCTTGGCCTGAGAATTGTAGGGAGATCCAGCGATCAGTCTTGGGGGGTAATCACCCTTGCTTTAACCTCCCTGGATCTGGATTGTGATCTAGGGTGGAAGTCATGGGTGGGTTTACAGCTTGCCAGAAACGGAAGTTGCCCCCCACACGTTCAGGACGAAAATTCCTCTATCTGGCCTTAAAGCCATAGTGTGGCAACAAGCCCAAAAGTCAAGTAATTAAGTGGCAACATGCCAAGGCAAAGGAAACAGAGAAAAATGCAACCCTAGACTCCTATTTTGGGGGCATAGAGTCGCAGGGGAAGAGGACTGTGAGGTCAGAAGTCCTGCTCCAAAAGCCCCAGGGGAAAACATGAGCGGGTTGCAGGCCATAGAGGACCTTAAGAAGGACTTTAAAAATCAAATAAGAGAAGTGGAGGAAAAATTGGAAAGAGAAATGAGAAGGATGCAGGAAAAGTATGAAATGAGGGTCAACAGCCTGACTGAGGAAAACAACACCTTAAAAAATAGACTAACTCAAATGGCAAAGGAGGCCCAAAAGGGCAAGGAGGAGAAGAATGCCTTAAAAAGTCGAATTTGCCAGATGGAAAAAGAATCTTAAAAGTTCACTGAGGAGATTCATTCCTTCAGAGTTAGACTGGAGCAAATGGAAGCTAATGACTTTATGAGAAATCAAGATGCTGTTAAGCAGATCCAAACAAACGAAAGATTAGAAGGCAATGTGAAATATCTCATGGGAAAAACCACTGACCTCGAAAATAGATCCAGGGGAGACAATTTAAAAATTATTGGACTACCTGAAAGTCATGATCAAGGAAAGAACTTAGAAATTACCCTTCAAGGAATTCTCAAGGAAAACTGCCCTGATGTTTTAGATCCAGAGGGCAAAATAAAGGTTGAAAGAATCCACCGATCACCTCCTGAAAAAGATCCCAAAAAGAAAACTCCCAGAAATATTATAGCCAGGTTCCAGAATCCCCAGATCAAGGAGAAAATACTACAAGCAGCCAGGAAGAAACAATTTCAATATTGTGGAAACACAATCAGAATAGCCCTGGACATGGCAGCTTCTACACTGAGGAACTAAAGGGCATGGAATATGATATTCCAGAGGGCAAAAGAACTGGTTATGAACGAAAGGGTCATCTACCCAGCAAAACTGAGTATTTTCTTTCAGAGGAAAATATGGTCATTCAGTGGAATAGAGGACTTTCAAGCATTCTTGAGGAAAAAACCAGAATTGAAAAGAAAATTTGACATCCAGACACAAGAAGCAAGAGATGCCTGAGAAGGTAATCAGGGAAAAGAAATCAAAAGGAACTTATCAAAGTTGAACTATTTACATTCCTATATGGAAAAGCAATAACTGTGACTGATGATATCTTTCTCACTATGAAAATAATGGAAGAAGGGTGTGTGGTCATAAGAATACATATGTGAATGTGTGTGTATATGGTTACAGTTATATATGGATAGAGGGCATAGGTTGAATTTGTTGGGAAGGGAGAATACTCAAGGGATGAAATTATGAGGTGAAAGAGGAAAGTGTCAAGAGGAGATGGGGAGAGACAGGGTAGGGTAAACTATCCCATGCAGAAGAAGCAAGGGGAAGTGGTTGCAAAGGAGGAGGAGAATAAGCAAGGCTAAAAAGGCAAAACCACATTCACATTGAATTTGGTTCAGGGAGAAAATGACATACATACTAAATGGGATATCTCAACCTGCAGCAGGATAGGGGGAAGGGGGATGAGAGGAGCGATGATGGATGGGAGGCCATCCTTGGGGTGAGGGGAGGTTGGAAGTACCCACTATAGAAGAGGGACAGGATCATGTAGAGAATGGACCAGGTGGGGGGTGGGATGAATGGGAGGGAATTATAAGCAGCCTTGTACAGTATATCTACTATGATAATGTTTTGCATAGCTAGACATGTACAACATATACTGAATTACTTATCTCCCAAGAAGGAATGGGTGACAAGGGAGGAAGGAAAAGGATCTGAAATTCGAGGTCTTAACATTAAATGTTTCAAATATATATAAATAATATTATTAATACTCTTTTGCTTGTAATAGGGAGATAAGATGTGCAAGCATTGGGACACAAAGATTCACCTTCCTCTAATGGAAAAGTCGATGGGTTTATGGGAGAGAGCAGATTGGAGGAAGCAATATCTTGTGGGACTACTATTCTGGGAGGTTGGGTAGGGGAATAATGGGGGGAAAATTATTGTAATTCAAAATCTGGCGGAAATGAATGATGTAAAACAGAAGTTAATAAAGCATTTGTTTAAAAAATAAAAAAATAAAAATAATTTATTTTATTTTAATTGAACATTCATATTCTCTCCTTCCCACCAACTCTATATCATATTCCTATCCCTCTGATCCCTTAACGTAGAAGCTACTAGGTTTCATTTTATTCTGATTGTGTTTCCATAACACTCACATTGTTTGGCAGACTAGAGAGTTCTATCTCCCAAATTTCTGGAGTTTTGCACAGCTGATGTCAGAACTTCTTCTAGGCACATGCCTCAGAACAGCCTCAACAAGTACATGCCAGTACTCTCACCCCAGGACTGCCACCCAAAATTACAACCCAGATCCAAGCAGGGCAAAGGAAGAGAATACTATCTCAGCACCAGCAAAGTGAGTCTTGCTATTACACTCTGGATGTCACTTCTTCTCCCCATGACTTGTGGGCCTAGAGCTCAGGAGGCAGCCACCACAGCAGTAGCCAAAGATGCCACCATCTCTGCTGACACAGGTTCAAGGGCCAAACCCTGCTCTTCTCTCATCGAGGATCAACAGAGGTCCCCCACTGACCTTTTAGTTTCTTTTTGGTGTTTATGGATGGAGAAGTCTGGAAACTGCCACAGTTGCCAGTGATTTACTCCCCTGAAGTCTGCTCTGGCCAGTCTGTGCAGCAGATCTGTGTCAGCACACCCCTTGCAGGACCATGCTCCTATCCCAGGCCAGTGCAATATACCCTTCCTGATAATTTGCCAGGCTACCTTCAGCAGGTATTTGTATCTCTCTGAGACTTTCTGGGTTCTGTAGCACCAAAATTTATTTAAAGTATTTTTTACAGGTATTAGAGATGGTTGTAGTGGGAGCTCAAGCAAGTTCCTGTTTGTACTCCACCATCTTTGCTCTGCCTCCCCCAACATTTCTAAAGTCACCATATTTTACTTCTAGATTTCAACCCCCGTGATTATTTAGAGCATTAGTTTCCTCTAGGCAACCAAAAACTTCTCATACTGAGGCAGGTATAGGTAGTTTAACTGTCTAGATGAGAGGACACCTAGCTGTCCATAGTTTCTTATAAAATTCCATTAGCAAGATGACCCTCTCCATGAGAATAACATTACAAATAATTATTCAGTTTCTTTCTCTTATTTGAGAATAAAAAAAAAAAAACTAAAGTCATACTCTATCTTGTTTCAATGATTTCATTGGACTTATCTACCCTTTTCATTTAATGAGAACCTTAATCAATCAATGTCTTTTCTGCTTACATGCAGATCAGATGAGCCTAGATTTACCAGTCTCCTGTATCTCTTGTCTCTCCTACTCCTTTTCACATGATTTACAACTCTTTTATCACTCTACCTCATTCCCACCAAAAGAATAGGTTAATGGTTCACTTAGAGTGTATGAGTGAAATATAACTAGCATTTGTTCAGTTTCCACTGAAAGTTCTGGATCATTTTTTCTACATATTAATTGGCATTTTGTGGCAAAAAAGTTACTTGTTCCTAGTGTTGTTTTCCACTTTTGATCTTATTTTTCATTGCACATTAGCAATGAAAGTGTCGTTTAGTTTCTGATACTGTATCATTGTGAGATTGGATGATCCTTAAAATGCTTAACTTTGTCATACCAATAGTGATTATTATATTTTGTTAGTAATTGCATTTTGTTTTTTAAGAGTTAAAACTTCAACACATTTCTTCAGAATAACATTCATTTTTGAACGATGAAACTAGTTTTAAAAAAAGCAAAAAAATAAGAAATATATGTGCATAAGATGGAATTCAACCCTTAGCTGACAACTACAAAATTTAATTTTGATATAATTTTGTTATGTTTTTCTGAATGATTTAGATTCACTTTCATTTAAGGTATTATGTTTATTTTTGTTTTGTTGTTGCCATTAAATACACATTTTAATTCTCATCTCTTCATTAATCTCACCTTTTTGTGAGCTAAGTTTACAACAGTGCTTTTCTTTTAATCTTGCAAGTTTTATCTATTTTCTTCCTTTTTAATAATATTTTCCCGAATGTACAAGAAAATTTTTAAGATTCATTTTAAAAAGATTTTGAGTGGCAGATTTTTCTCCCTTCCCCCTCTTCCTTCTTCTGAAAACAATAAGCTTTTTGATATAGTTTATACATGTGCTATCATGTAAAAATAATTACATATTAGTCACAGTTATGAAAGAAGAAAGAAAAAAAACTTGAGAAAAAGAGTAAACAAAAGCTATGCTTTGATTTATATCCAGTGGCCAGCAGTTCTTGATTTGGATATGGATAACATTTCCCTTCCTGATTCCTTTATATTTGTCTAAGACCATTGTGTTGCTGAACAAAGTTGAGTCATTCACAGTTGATCATCACACATGTTGCTGATGCGGGTACAAAGTTTTCCTGGTTTTGCTCATTTCACTTTCCATTTGTTCCTACAAGTCTTTCCAGAATTTTCAGATATCTTCCTGTTCATCATTTCTTTTTGTAGAGTAGCATTACATGACATTTACTTGTCATAGCTTGTTCATTCCACAAATAATGGACATCCCCACAATTCCCAACACTTTGTCAAGACAAATAGGGCTGCTATAAATATTTTTGCACAGGTAAGTCCTTTTCCTTTTTTAATAGCTCTTTGGGATACAGTCCTTGTAGTGTTATGGCTAGATCAAAGGGTATTCACAGTTTGACTGCCTATTGGGAATAGCAACAATTTGTTCTCCAGAACAATTGGATCAGTTCACAATTCCATCAGTAGTTCATCAGTGTTACAATTTTCCCACATCCTCTCCAATATAAATCATTTTACTTTTTCTCATATTAGTCAATCTGATAGATGTGAGGTGGCCCTCAGAGTTGTTTGAATGTACATTACTCAAATGTGATGTAGAACATTTCTTTATATGACTATATGTAGCTTTAATTCCTTTATCTGAAAACTTCCTGTTCATATTCTTTGGCAATTTATTAAGAAATAGCTTGTACTATTATAAATATGACTCAGTTCTCCATATATTTGAAAAATGAGACATTGGGGTGACTAGGTGGCGAAATGAATAGAGTGTTGGCCCTGGAGTCAGAAGGACCTGAGTTCGGACCCTGACTCAGACACTTAATGCACACACAAACAAAAACCTAGCAGTGTGACCTTGGGCAAGTTACTTAGCCCAATTAACATATAAAAAACAAAAAAAAGAAAAAATGAGAACTTTATCAGAGGTACTTGCTGTAAAGATTGTTTCTGAGCTTCCTGCTTTCCTTCCAATCTTCCTTGAATTGATTTGCTTGTACAAGAGCTTTTTATTTTAATGTAATCAAAATTACCTATTTTACATTTTGTAAAGTTCTCTATCTCTTGTTTGGTCAGGAATTCTTTCCCATCCCCATAAATTTGACAGTTAGACTATTCCTTAATTTTCTAATTTGCTTATGGTACCACCCTTATTTCTAAAGTATGTACCAATTTTGACCTTATCAGAGGATACGATATATATCTATAGATCTATATATCTATAGATATTGATCTATAACTAGTTTGTATCCTATTGTTTTCCAAATTCCCCAGCAGCTTTTATCAAATAGTTATTTCTTATGACAAATAGTTGGGTTCTTCTGATTTATTAGAAATTAGGTTACTATGGTCATTGGCTACTGTGTCTTGTGTACCTTATGTTCTATTCATTGATCCAAAAGTGTAATTCCTAGCCAATACCAGAGAGTTTTGATGATTACTGCTTTATAAACATAATTTGAGATCTGGTATTGCTGGGACACATTCCTTTGTATTTTTTTCCCATTAATTCCCTTAAAAATCTTGACCTTTTATTCTTCCAAATGAATTTTGTTCTTTTTTTAAAGCTCTATAATGTATGGATTTTTTGGTAGTCTGATTTGTATGGAACTGAATAGGAAAATCAGTTTAGGCAGAATTGTCATTTTTATTATATCAGCTCAGCCTACTCTTGAGCTGGTATTACAGAACCCATATCATTTTAAGTATATACAGGAAAAATTGAACCACCACTGTAACTGTTGTTTATTCAGAGGAAGATGATTACTAAAATGTGCCCTTAACTCATATATTTTACCATGAATATGGCTACTATAGTTGCTCCCCAGAGGTGTGGCTGATACTCAATTTACCTTGCTTCAGTTTATTGTCTCCTTACTTTTTTAACCTTTGTTTGTTTAAAATGTTTTCTAGATCTATCTCCTACAGACTTACAGTCTTCCATTTGTGGATGACTGACTGCTTAAGCAGAATGTTACCCTCTGTTCAAGACTATGACATGTCACTCCTGCACTTGGCATAGACCAAGCTCTGGACATTGGCTAAGGAACTGAACCTTGGAATGGGACTCTCAAGTGAAGAACAACACTATATAAAATATCAGCTGGAAGTGTTAGAAGATAAGACTGATCAGAACCCACAAAATGATAAAGAAAAGTTAACATCTGACTGAAGACAACCCAGCTGGCCAGCAGGCAGTGGCCAGCATGGAACTTTGGGAGAAATACCCAGCACAATGGAGCCATAAGTTTTAGCCTCAGGGCAGCCTGACCAGGCACAGACTGGAAGGACTTCAGATGACCAGAAGCTGTGGTGGTTTCCAGAATTATCAACCCATAGATGCTCAGGATAAAGTGAGAGGTCAGTGCAGTGTGAACTTTGGGACCTGGGGATGTGTGAGTGTGCTCTAGTCTTTGCCCCTGGGGCAAGAAGCAGCTGAGGCTCCTCAGCCATGAAGCCGACCCCACCACCTCCACTTGGCTGCTTCAGACCTCCTGGTCTTCAGATTGGAGGGGCACCAAGCCACAAGTCTGAGGGGTAATCACTTTTGATTTAACCTGCTTGGATCTGGACTGCTGTCTAAGGTGTAGGTCTTAGAGTGCATGAATAGTTTGTGAGAATATGTGGAAGCTTCAGTGACACCACCCAACTAAGAGCTCCAGGATATGCAAAAACTGCAGAATTTAGGATAAAACTCCCATTTCTGGTAGCAGATTTCTACTGTGCCAAAAGGCTCAAAAGTCAAATATTTGAGTGGCAATATGAACAAGCAAAGCAAGCAAAGCAAACAAAGCAATCCAAATTTATACTTCTATTTTGGAGACAAAAAGGATGAAAGCATAAAACAGTAGGAAGACAGTGAAGTCAGAACTCCTGTGCCAATATATAAGCTGGTTACAGGCCATAAAGGAGCTTAAAAAGGATTTTGAAAATCAAATAAGAGAAGTGGAGGAAAAATTGGGAAGAGAAATGAGAACTATGCAATAAAATTATGAAATGAGAGTCAAAAACCTGACTGAAGAAAATAACTGAAAAAAAATAGACCAAATCAGATGGCCAAAGAGGTTCAAAAAGGCAACGAGGAGAAGACTGTCTTAAAAAAAATTTGACAGATGGGAAAGAAACTCAAAAGCTGACTGAAATGAATCATTCTTTCAGAAATAGATTGGAGCTAATGGAAATTAATGACTTTATGAGAAATCAAGATACTATTAAACAGATCCAAAACATGAAAAAAATAGAAGACAATGTAAAATATGTCATTGGGAAAACCACTGACCTGGAAAAAAGATCCAGGAGAGATCATTTAAAGTTATTGGACTAGCTGAAAGCCATGGTCAAAAAAAGAACCTAGAAATCATACTTCAAGGAATTCTCAAGGAATTGAGAATGCAACTGCCACTCAAATGATGTTTTAGAACCAGAGGGCAAAATAGAGGTTGAAAGAGTGCACCAAGCAGCTACTGAAAATGATCCCCAAAATGAAAATCCTATGAATATGATAGGCATTTTCCAGAGATCCCAGATCAAAGAGAAAATATTATAAGCATCCAGGAAGAAACAATATCAATATTGTGGAATCACAATCAAGATAACTCAGGAACTGGCAGCTTCTATACTGAGGGATCAAAAGGCTTGGAATATGCTATACTGGAGGTCAAAGGAGCTGGCTTTAAAACCAAGAATCACCTACCCAGCAAAACTGAGTATTATGTTTCAGGGGAAAGTATGGTCATTCAATGAAATAGAGAATTTCCAATGATTCTTTATGATAGTTGAATAGAAAATTTGACATTAAGATACAAGAAGCAAGATAAGCTTGAGAAGGTGTAATGGAAATGCAAATGTAAAGATCTTTTCTGCCCTTAGTCCCTTTGATAGGCTTAAGATACTCTGAGAACCTTCATTGATTTGAAAATATCCTCTGCCTCCTAATAGGCTGAATGTGGTTACATGGAGCCTGTGGCAAGAGGCTTGGTTTTCAAGAATGCCTAAACCTTGGTGCTGTGTGATTGGGCAGTGGGTCAAGAAGCTTGTTACATTCTCTGAGCCAGGAGAATGGTATATAATCCTTGATGTGAGGCTTTGCTTTGGGGCTAACTTTGAGAAGTGTTGTGTGATTTGACCAGACGGGAGAGAGAGGAAGCAGGCAGCAAGCTGTGAGTGTTTGCTTGTGGGAAGTTAAGAGCAGGGGGAAAGCTTGTGGATGGTGGTGCCCTCTGCATTGTTATTGTTTATAGATTTCTTTGTTGCTGTGAGGGATTTGGCTTTCTGTTGTTGGGATTCAGCTTTCTTGTGTTTGAATAAATGTTTTGTTTATGTCTTCCATGTAGAGAGTTAGTTATAATTTGCAATTCAGAATCATGACTGCATATTCATAGCCACTGTAGGTGCTATGAATATCTTGTTGATGCTACAGTGACAAAGATGATCGAAGCATACAAGGAGAAGAAGATGACAAATTCAAAGCTCCTACATCCAAAACCTCCAAGAAAAATATGAAATAGGCATAAACCATGGAGGAGCTCAAAAAGGATTTTGAAAACCAAGTAAGAGGAGAGGAAAAATGGGAAGACAAATGACAGTGATGCAAGAAAATAAAGAAAAATTATCTAGCAGCTTGCGAAAAGAGACCTAAAAATATAGTTAAGAAAATAGTACCTTTACAAATAGAATGACCGAAATGGTAAAAGAGGTACAAAAAGCCAACGAGGAGAAGAATGCCTTAAAAAACAGAGTTGGCCAAATTCAAAAGGAGGTCCAAAGGTTCACTGAAGAAAATAATCCCTAGGTAATAATCAAGATGGCAGACTAGAAACAGCATTCCTGTGGTGTCCCAGCCCATACCACTTCCAATTTATGTAAAAGGGAACTCTGAGTTGTGAGTCAAAGGTTTTAGACCCGGGTTGGCCAAACCAGCAGCTGGCTGGAAGGACTCCAGAACACCAGAAGCTGAGATGTCAGTGCATTATCCAATTTGAGACAAGTAGTGGGGAGAGTTCCGCTTTTGCCCCCAGGGGAAGCAGCAGCTGAGTAGCCACAACACAGGGAGAAACACATTGAAGCTTCAGTTCCTAGCCTGCAGACTGTAGGGGAATCTGCTCTCTCCAATACCTTCTCCCATACCCCCTTCGACTTTTCCATTAGAGGAAGGTGAATCTTTGTGTCCCAATGCCTGCATATCTTATCTCCCTATTACAAGCAAAAAGAGTATTAATAATAGTATTTATATATATTTGAAACATTTAATGTTAAGACCTCGAATTTCAGATCCATTTCCTTCCTCCCTTGTCACCCATTCCCTCTGGGGAGATAAGTAATTCAGTATATGTTGTACATGTCTAGCTATGCAAAACATTATCATAGTAAATATATTGTACAAGGCTGCTTATAATTCCCTCCCACTCATCCCACCCCCCACCTGGTCCATTCCCTACATGATCCTGTCCCTCTTCTATAGTGGGTACTTCCAACGTCCCCTCACCCCAAGGATGCCCTCCCATGAATCATCCCTCCTCTCATCCCCCTTCCCCCTATCCTGCTGCAGGTTGAGATATCCCATTTAGTATGTATGTCATTCTCTCCCTGAACCAAATTCAATGGGAATGTGGTTTTGCCTTTTTAGGCTTCCTATTCTCCCCCTCCCTTGCAACCACTTCCCCTCGCTTCTTCTACATGGGATAGTTTACCCTACCCTGTCTCTCCCCATCTCCTCTTGACACTTTCCTCTCTCACCTCATAATTTCATCCCTTGAGTATTCTCCCTTCCCAACAAATTCAAGCTATGCCCTCTATCCATATGTAACTGTAACCATATACACACACATTCACATATGTATTCATATGACCACACCCTTCTTCCATTATTTTCATAGTGAGAAAGATATCATCAGTCACACTTATTGCTTTTCCATATAGGAATGTAAATAGTTCAACTTTGATAAGTTCCTTTTGATTTCTTTTCCCTGATTACCTTCTCAGGCATCTCTTGCTTCTTGTGTCTGGATGTCAAATTTTCTATTCAACTCTGTTTTTTTCCTCAAGAATGCTTGAAAGTCCTCTATTCCACTGAATAACCATATTTTCACCTGAAATCTAATACTCAGATTGCTGGGTAGGTGACGCTTGGCTTCAATCCAAGCTGTTTTGCCCTCTGGAATATCATATTCCATGCCCTTCTATCCCTCAGTGTAGAAGCTGCCAGGTCCTGTGATATTCTGATTGTGTTTCCACAACATAAAAATTGTTTGTTCCTGGATGTTTGTAGTATTTTCTCCTTGATCTGGGAATTCTGGAGCCTGGGTATAACATCCGTGGGAGTTTTCTTTTTGGGGTCTTTTTCAGGAGTTGATCTGTGGATTCTTTCGACCTCTATTTTGCCTTCTGGGTATAAAACATCAGGGCAATTTTCCTTGAGAATTTCTTGAAAGGTGATTTCTAGGTTCTTTCTTTGATCAGGGCTTTAGGGTAGTGCAATCATTTTTAAATTGTCTCTCCTGGATCTATTTTCCAGGTCAGTGGTTTTTCCCATGAGATATTTCACATTGCCTTCTATTGTTTCATTTGTTTGGATCTGTTTAATAGTATCTTGATTTCTCATAAAGTCACTAGCTTCTATTTGCTCCAGTCTAACTCTGAAAGAGTGAATCTCCTCAGTGAGCTTTTGAGATTTTTTTCTATCTAGCAAATTTGGATTTTTAAGGCATCCTTCTCCTCATTGCCTTTTTGGGCCTCCTTTTCCATTTGAGTTAGTCTATTTTTTAGGGTGTCATTTTCCTCAGTCAGGCTGTTGACCCTCATTTTATACTTTTCCTGTATCCTTCTCATTTCTCTTCCCAATTTTTTCTTCACTTCTCTTATCTGCTTCTTAAGGTCCTCTATGACTTTAAACCTGCTCATATTTTCCTTTAAGGCTTTTGGAGAAGGATTTCTGATGTAACTCAATGTTTTAAAAACAGATGTAAAATTATTTTTACCTGCGCCTGAGAAATAAGATATACAGACAATGGGGCATAGAAATCTATCTTGCCCTATGAGAAAATAAGGGGGCAGGGGATAAAAGCGGTGGTGGTGGTGTTATAAAAGAGGCCACAAGTGCAATAGAAGCAAACTTTTATTAAACTTTTCTTTGGCTGAGAAGATTTGAGTTGAATTCATTTCATAAGACCCAGCATGTTGGCATTTTGTGGTCTCCAGAGCAACACTAACCCTCTTAGTGGGTAACCTCTTCATTTTTATGTTTCCCTGATGGGGAAACACTGCTAATTTCAAGTTTTTCTCCATCCAGTACTGGAAGGTACATAAACCTCTCTCTTTCCCTAGTACCTTGGAAATGCAGTTTTTTTGTTGTTGCTTTGTGATTTTCTTGTTGTGTGTGTGTGTGTGTGTGTGTGTGTGTGTGTGTGTTTGTGTGTGTGTGTGTTGGGGGGGCCTGACCTCTCAGGTCTCATTAGGTCAAATAGCTAGGAGGCTTTTTTGAGCTCATCCTGACCTCAGTTGTTGGTACAGTTTGGTTATTTTGGAGAACATGGACATGTGCATAGCTTTTGAAGAATGGTATATAAGGACAGAAGCCCCATATGGAAATGTAAGTCATATTCTTTCAATTCTCTTGGTGCTAGGGAACTGGGAAAACTTCATGTTTTTTTGTGTTTGTTTTTTTTTTTTTTCCTGAGGCTTACATTCAAGCCTTCCTTTATGGAGGAAGCGACTTCCAGGCCCTATACCTGTACTTCAAAAGCAAACTTTGGGGTTGTCTTTTACAAAATTTGAAAAAAAAATTAGTTTCTCTGGATATCTTAAAAAGGAACAGTTGGGTTTTTTGCAACATTGTTTGGCCTAGGTATAGCCTAAAAGATGATGAATTGTGACCTGTTTTGGGGACTTGAAAAGGCAATACTCTCTTGCATTTAGAATCATACTGTCTTAGAGAAGGAATATGGATTGAAGTTTCCTACTTAATGGCTTTTGTTGAACTTTCTCAGAACAATCTTCTCAGAAAAGACTGTGAGATACTTGAAGCTAGAGCCCCTCTACAGAGGAGCAATGGGGACCACTTAAAGACCCCTTTCCTATGTCTTCATCCCTAGCCCCTCCCCACTCAGCAACTCCTGCTCAGGTCACTGAGGCAGCTCCTCCAGCCCCTTCTGCTGCACCCCAACCCTTTTCTCCTTGGTTCCCCTTCCCTTTTTCTCTAGCCCAACGCCCCTCATTTCCTGTCTCTTACACCATGCATATCTCCTATACTGCATCTCCCAGCATGGCCCCTCCCCCATCAGGGACACTTGCTCAGGTCCCAGCCTCAGGTCAGGCTGAACTGCTTTCCTCTGTGACTCCTCCCCCTAAAGCAACACCCACACAGGCCTTAAGCCCTAAGCCTGAGGCAGTGATAGAGATATCTCTTCTTTTGACCCCTTCCACTCCTCATGTGCTGGCTGACTTTCCTCCTTGCTATCCAGATCCCTCAGTCCTGCAGTCTGATCCTGTTCAGGCAGCATGCCCCAGTCACTCAATCACTGAAAGTGGAACTTCCAATATCCCTTCCCAATTCTCTATCCCCACATTGCCTTCAGGGCTTTTTCCCTAAAAGGAAACACCTGTCTTAACAGGTAGGACAACTAGAGTGCATGTCCCATTCTCCATTTCAGATCTCAATCAAATTAAAGAAAAGTTGATAAAGTTTCTGAAAAGCCAACAAAGGTTACTGGAGGCTTTCAGGACTTATCCCTGCAATTTGAG
The DNA here is from genome assembly GCA_011680675.1 of Gymnobelideus leadbeateri. Classification (NCBI taxonomy): domain Eukaryota; kingdom Metazoa; phylum Chordata; class Mammalia; order Diprotodontia; family Petauridae; genus Gymnobelideus; species Gymnobelideus leadbeateri. The sequence goes on from WOXC01006248.1 coordinate 68,768, forward strand.
CTTTCTTGGGGTGATTTTCATATCTTCTTCTCTACCTGTTGTTCCACTGAGGAGAAAAGGAAAATCTGGAAACAAGGCCAAAAATTTGGGGATCATTTGGCTAGCAATGACTGCAGAAAAGACCCAGGATGGGATTATCTGATTCATGATGACAAGGAGAAGAGATAACATATGGTACTTTGCATGTTAGAATGCCTAAGAACTGCATTTCAAAAGCAAGGAAATTATCAGAAAGTTGCAGAAATTTCTCAGATAAATCAAGAAAACCCCACCCTTTTCCTACATGGACTTGTAGAAGCTATTAAAAAGTATACAAATTTAGATTGTGATGATATAGAAGGGGCAGCAATCCTTAACTTGTATTATATTAGTCAGTTTTCCCCAGATATTAGGAGGAAACTGCAGAAATTGGCAATGGGACCCCAGACACCTCAGGCCCAATTACTGGAGATGACCTTTGGAGTCTTTAATAACGGAGACCTGGTTGCAGCAGAGGAGAAAGAACAGAGACAGAAGCATGCTTGATTCTTGGCTGCTGCCATGGCCAGAAAAAGGCATTCCAGGGGACCCACTTGGAGGAAGCCCGGTCATTTGGGCAGGGGAAAAACCTCCTTTTGATGCCATAAGGAGAATTACTAGCCCAAGGATTGCCCCTCCAAGGCACCCTCCCAGAGGGACCCCCAGGAACCAACACCTCTAGAACTGTGCCCATCTGACCAGGAGGGACATTGGAGGAAGAGTGTTCACAGAATTAAAAGTGGTACAGGCATCTCCCAGTACCCTGTGCTCCAGTCTTTTCAAGAATTTTCAGAATGATGGGGAAGCTTGGGGCTTCATAATGTTCCCTAATTCTTGTTTGGTCATGAAGTCTTCTCTTCTCCATTAATCTGAGAGGTAAACTATTCCTTGCTTTTGCAGATTACTTATTTTATCATTCTTTCTACCTAGATCATGCACCCATTTAGAATTAATTTTGATATACAGTGTTAAATGATGGTCTATGCCCAGTTTCTGCCATGCTATATTCCAGTTTTCCCAGCATTTTTTGTCAAATAGTGATTTCTTATTCCCAAAATGGGGTCTTTCAGTTCATCATAGAGTAGGTTACTCTAGCCATTGACTGCTGAGTCTCATGTGCCCAATGTCTTCCATTGATCCACTGCTGTATTCCTCAGCCAGTACCAAGTAGTTTTGATGACTGTTGCTTTATAATACGGATTAAAATCTGGTATAGCTAGGTCACCTTCCCTAGCATTTGTTTTCATTAATTGCCTTGATATTCTGGACTTTTTGTTCTTCCAAATGAATTTTGTTACAATTTTTCCTAGTTCTATAAAGTAATTTTCTGGGTACTTGATTGGTATGCACTAAATATGTAATTTCATTTAGGTAAAATTGTATTTTTATATATATTAGCTCAACCCAGTCATGAGCATTTGATGTTTTTCCAATTAGTTATATCTGACTTAATTTGTGTGAAAAGCGTTTTGTAGTTTTGTTCATATAGTTCCTGGATTTGTTTTGTCAGGTAGATTCCCAAATATTTTTAATAGAATTACTTTTAATTGTTTTCTTTATCTGTTGATTTTCCTTTCAAAATTATTTTCTTTTTAAATTATAATTAATAGATTTATTTTGTTCCTAGTTGAGTTGGATAAGTAGAACATCATTATGTTGTTTTATTGGCAGGACCTGAATAATTAATAAGACAGAATGAAACATTAAATGGGAATGAATATATACACACTTATTGAGATCACATGGGGAAAAAAGTTAGTTGTAGCCATCTTAAACTTGCATTTTAAGAAAAAAATATTAATTAACAACAGGACTATAACCACCTAATTATTATTCTTGATGATGATGATGATGGTGATGGTGATGGTAATGACAATGGTGATGGTGATAGATCTTTCTGTCTCATGTAGTCTGGAAATAGAAGATCCCCTTTTGGATTCTAGGACCATTACTAATTGATATGGAGGCTTTTTTGTATTTTTTGTATTTTTAATTAATTTATTAGTTTAGTTTCAGTTAACAAGATTCAATTCCATAGTTCCTTGATTTTCAAATTTCCTTTACTTCCCTTCCCCCTCCCCCCACAACACCATATAGTCCAGTATAGGATCTGCAAATACATTCATATTACACATGAGTCCAATTACAAAGGCATATATTGTACTAGGTGGGATGAAAAATGGTAAGGAAGAAATAAAACCAAATAAACAAAAAAAAAAGATCAATTAGTTTGCTTCCATCAGGATTGAAGCTCAGTTCTTGCTAGTTACAACTCTGGATGTCGCATTTCTCTCTTTCATGAGTCTTTCGGGATTGACTTATATCACTGCATTGCTGAAAGGAGTCCAGTCTGTCATAGTTGGTCATCACACATATGAAGTGTCTGTGATTGTATACAAATTTCTTCTGATTCTATTCTTCTTGCTCAGCATCAGTTTGTATAAGCCTCTCCAGGTAAATATGAAATCCCTCTCCTCCTCATTTCTTATAGCACAATAATATTCCATTAAATTCATATACCACACCTTGTTTAGCCATTCCCCAATTGATGGGCACCGATTCAGTTTCCAATTCTTTGCAACCACGGAAAGAGCTGCTATAAATATTTTGGTACATTTGGGACTTCCCCACATTTCTATGATCTCTTTGGGATATAACCCTAGAAGTCGTATTGCTGGGTCAAAGGGTATGAAATTATGGATAGCTCTTTGGGCATAGTTACAGATTGCTCTCCAGAATGGTTGGATAGTTCACAAGTCCATGAGCAGTGCATTAGTGTTCCAATTTGCCCACATCCTCTCCAGAATTTGTCACTTTCTTGTTTTGTCATCTAAGCCAATCTGACTGGAGAGATGTGGTATCTCAGAGTTGTTTTGATTTGCATTTCTCTAATCAATAGTGATTTAGAGCATTTCGTCATATAGATATCTTTAATTTATTTCTCTGAAAACTGTCAGTTAATATCCTTTGAGCATTTATCAATTGGAGAATGACTTGTATTCATATAGGTTTGACTCACTTCTCTGTAAATTTTAGAAATGAGTCCTTTATCACAGGCAAAAGTTGTAAAAATTCTTTCCCAATTTCCCAACTCCCTCTTGATCTTTGTTACATTGGCTTTGTTTGTACAGAAGCTGTACAATTTAATGTAATCAAAATGATCCATTTTGCATTTTATAATGCTCTCTAATTCTTGTTTGGTCCTAAAGTCTTCCCCTCTCCACAAATCTATCAGGTAAACTATTCCTTGCTTTCCCAGATTGCTTACAGTATCATCCTTTATATTCCCAAATATTTTATAATGTGTACAGTGACTTTAAATGGGATTTCTCTTTCCATCTCTTGCTGTGGGATTCCATTAGAAAAATACAGGAATGCTGAGGATTTATGTGGGTGTATTTTACATCCTGCAACTTTGCCAAATTAATTTATTGTCTCAAGTAGGATTCTTTAGGATTCTCTAAGTATATCATCATATCATCTACTAAGAGTGATAACTTGGTCCCTTCTTTGCCTAATTTGATTCCTTAATTGCTACTGCTAAAAGTTCTAGTACCAAATTGAATAAGAGGGGTGATAGTGGATACCCCTGTTTCACCCCTGATCTTATTGGAAATGCTTCTAGGATTTCCGAATTACGTATAAAAGTAGGTGATGACTTTAAATACATGCGACCTATTATTTTATGAAAGGCTCCATTTATTCCTTTACTTTCCAGTGTATGTGTGTGTTTTTAGTAGAAATGGATATTGTACTTTTCCACTTTTCTGCATCTGTTGAGAAAAGTATGTGGTTTGTGCTATGTTATTGATGATATGATCAATTATACTGATGCTTTTCCTAATATTAAACCATTCTTGCATTCCTGGAATAAATCATACCTAATCAAAGTGCATTATTCTTAAGACAAGTTACTGTAGTCTTTTTGCTAATAGTTTTTTTTTTTGCATTTCTTTTTTTTTTATTAAACAAATGCTTTATTAACTTCTGGTTTACATCATTCATTTCCACCAGATTATGAGTTACATTTTCCCCCATTTTTTCCCTATCCACCACCCCAGAATAGCAGTCCCACTAGATATCCCCTCATCCAATCTGCTCTCTCCCATATCTTCTCCCATATCCCCTTCGACTTTGCCATTAGGGCAAGGTGAATCTGTGACCCCCAATGCTTGGACATCTTATGAAACATTTAATTTTGAAACTTCGATTTTTAGATCAATTCCCTTCCTCCCTTGTCACCCAATCGCTATGAGACGATAAGCAATTCAGTATGTGTTGTACATGTATAGCTATGCAAAACATTACCATAGTAAATGTATTGTTAAAGTCTGCTTATATTTCCCTCCCACCCATCGCACCTCCCACCTGGTCCATTCCCTACTTTGATCCTGTCCCTCTTTGATAGTGGGTACTACCAACCTCCCCTCCCCCCAGGATGCCCTCCCCTCCATCATACCCCCTATCATCTCCCTTTCCCCTACTCTCCTGCAGGGTGAGATATTCCATTTAGTATGTATGTGATTCTCTCCTTCAGCCAACTTCAATGAGAATATTATTTTGCCTTTTTGCCTTCCTGTTTTTCCATTCCCCTACAACTACTTCCCCTTGCCTCTTCTACATGAAATAGTTTACCCTACCCTGTCTCTCTCCTTCTCCTCTTGCCACTTTCCTCTCTCACCTCTTACCTTCACCCCTTAAGAATCATCCCTTCCCATCAAATTCAATCTGTGCCCTCTATCCATGTATACCTGTAAACATATGCACATATAGCCTTCTTAAATTGTTTTCATAATGAGAAAGGTTTCATAAGACACAGTTATTGTTTTTCCATGTAGGAATGTAAATAGTTCAACTTTGATAAGTTCCTTTTGATTTCTTTTCCATGACTACCTTCTCAAGCATCTCTTCCTTCTTGCATCTGGATGTCAAATTTTCTATTCAATTCTGGTTTTTTCCTCAGGAATGCTTGAAAGTCCTCTATTCCACTGAATGTCCATATTTTCCCCTGAAACAAGATACTCAGTTTTGCTGGGTAGGTGACCCTTGGTTGCAATCCCACCTCGTTTGCCCACTGGAATATTATATTCCATGCCCTTTGATCCCTCAGTGTTGAAGCTGCCAGGTCCTGGGCTATTCTGATTGTGTTTCCACGATATTGAAATTGTTTCTTCCTGGCTGCTTGTAGTATTTTCTCCTTGATCTGGGAGTTCTGGAACCTGGCTATAATATTCCTAGGAGTTTTTTTGGGGGGATCTTTTTCAGGAGGTGATTGGTGGATTCTTTCAACCTCTGTTTCCCCCATTGGGTCTAAAACATCAGGGCAATATTCCTTCAGAATTTCTTTAAGGATGATTTCTAGGTTCTTTATTTGATCATGGCTTTCAGGTAGTGCAATAATTTTTAAATTATCTCTCCTGGATCTATTTTGCTGGTCAGTTGTTTTTCCCATGAGATATTTCACATTGCTTTCTATTTAAGAGCATCTTGATTTCTCATAAAGTCATTAGCTTCCATTTGCTCCAGTCTAACTCTGAAGGAGTGAATCTCCTCAGTGAGCTTTTGAGATTCTTTTTCCATCTGCCAAATTTGGATTTTTAAGGCATTCTTGTCCTCATTGCCTTTCTGAGCCTCTTTTGCTATTTGAGTTATTCTATTTTTAAGGTGTTATTTTCCTCATTCAGGCTGTTGACTGTCATTTCATACTTTTCTTGCATCTTTTTCATTTCTCTTCCAAATTTTACCCCCACTTCTCTTATCTGCTTCTTAAGGTCCTCTATGGCCTGTAGCCAGGTTGTATTTTCATTTGGGACTTTTGGTTCAGGAGTTGTGACCTCACAGTCCTCCATCCTCTTTGCCCCTAAAATAGGAGTCCAATGTTGAATTTTTCTGTTTATTTTATTTCTTTTGCCTAGGAATGCTGCCACTTAATTACTTGATTTTTGGGGCTTCTTGCCACAGTAGGACTCTGCCACCAGACAGGAGAGCTTCTCCCCAAACGTGGGGTCTTCACAACTTCTGCCTTTTGGGTGGCCTCTGTAAAGCCTCCACCTGCTCTGGCAAATTGTATTCCCACCCCAAACCGCCCCCACCCCCCATACCACAATCCAGATCCAGGCAGTTTAAAGCAAGAATGATTAACCACCAGACTGATTGCTGGATCTCCCTACAGTTCGCAGACCAGGAGCTAGAGCCGATATTGATGCTGCAAAATGGCTTCTGTGCTGGCTTTCTTCAGCAGCTTTTTGCCCCCAGGGGAGGAAGCCTACGCATTCCCCAAATACTTGTCCCAAAGTCCATAGGGCACTAACCTCTCACTTTGTCCTAGGCATATCTATGCTGATAATTCTGGAATTGCCACAGCTGCTGGTGTTCTGGGGTCCCTCCAGCTGGCTGCTGGCCCAGCTGCCCTAGGGCCAAAACCGCAGGTCACATGGGCCTGGGCTCAGCTCCCAGAGAGCTGTGCTGTTGGTTCCCAGTGCGCTGTTCTTCCTGCTCTCAGAGTGAAGTTCTGGCCGCTCTCTGCAGGGCTGCTGGGTTCTCCTCAGTGGGAGGTTAGCTTCTCTGTGTTGTTCTGTGGGTCCTGGTGCTCCAGAAGTTGTTCAGAGTCCCCTTTCACGTTGTTTGGGGCATAGCACCTTGGAAGTACTGTTTCTACTCTGCCATCTTGGCTCTGACCCCCTTGCTAGTAGTTTTTAAAATATTTTTTCATCTATATTTGTGCGGGTAATTTGTCTATAATTTTCTTTTTCCATTTTATCTTTTCCTGATTTAGGTATCAGTACCACATTTGTCAGGAAATGAATTTGGTAGGACTCCTTCTTCATTAATTTTCCCATATAGTTTGTAGAGTATTGGAATCAATTGTTGTTTAAATGTTTTAGAGAGTTTGCTAGTAAATCCATATGGCCCTGGAGGTTTTTGTTTTTCCCCAGGGAGTTCACTGATGGCTTGTTCAATTTCTTTTTCTGAGATGGGATTACTTAAATAATTTACTTCCTATTCAGTTACTCTGGGTAATTTATAGTTTTGTAAATATTCATCCATTTCACTATGATTGTGAAATTTATGTGCATACAATTTGGCAAAGTACTAACTAATTATTGTTTTCATTTCTTCTTCATTGGAGGTAGATTCACCCTTTTATTTTAGATATGCATAATTTTTTCTTTTTTTTAACATATTTCCTAAAGTTCTTAGAATTATTTTGTGTTTTTTTTAATGAAACCAGCTCTTAGTTTTATTTGTTAATTCAATAGTTTTCATATATTTTAATTTTATTAATCTCTCCTTTGGTTTTCATTATTTCTCATTTAGGATTCATTGGAAATTTTCAACTTCTTCTATGTTTTTCAGTTGCATTCCCATTCCATTGACCTACTTTTTCTTGAATTTATTCATGTATGCACTCATGTATAAACTTCCCCTAAGAACTCCCTTTGCTGCATCCCACAAGTTTTGGGATATTTTCCCATTATTGTCATTTTCTTGAATGAAGTTACTGATTGTTTCTATAATTTCTTGTTTGACCCACTCATTCTTTAAGATTAAATTGTTTGGTTTCAATTTAGTTTTTAGTCTATCTTTCCATGCCCCTTTATTGAATGTGATTTTTATTGCATCATGATCTAAGAAGGAATCATTTAATATTTTTGCCTTTTTGCACTGAATTGTGGGGTTTTTATGTCCTAGTACATCGTGGATTTTTGTGTATGTGCCATGTGCTGCTGAGAGGAAGGTATATTCCTTTTTATCCCCATTCAGTTTTCTCCATAGATCTACCATATCTAGCCTCTCTAAAATTCTATTCACCTCCTTGACGTCTTTCTTGTTCATTTTTAGGTTAGATTTATCAAGTTCAGATAGGGGGAGATTAAGGTCCCCCACTAGTATAATTTTGTTATCTACTTCTTCTTCTAATTCCCTTAACTTCTCTTCTAAGAATTTTGATGCTTTACCACTTGGTGCATATATTCTAAGCAATGATTTTGCTTCATTCTTGATGGTGCCTTTTAGCAGGATATAGTTTCTCTCCTTATCTCTTTTAATTAGATATATTTTTGCTATTCCTTTATCTGAGATATGTATTGCTACCACTGCTATATTTTTATTTTAGCTGAGGTATGACATATTTCCCTCCAGCCTACTATCTTTACCTTGTGTGTATCCCCCTGTTTCAGATGTTTTTCTTTTAAACAGCATATTCTACAATTATAGTTTCTAATCCATTCTGCTATCTGCCTCTGTTTTAAGGGAGAGTTCATCCCATTCATGTTCAAGTTTATGATTACTATCTCTCTTTCCCTCCATCCTATTGCCTGCCCTGTTTAGGCTTTCACTGTTCCCCCCTTCTCCCTTCCACTCCTTAAAAGTTTTCCTTTGACCAACACCTCCATCAGTATTTCCTTTTCAGCCACCCCCTCCCTTTCCCACCTCTTCCCCCTTACTTCTTCCCTCCCTTCTAGGCAGTGCCCCCCCGCCCCTTTTGTAGCCCTTCTCTCCTCCTGCTGCCTGTAGGATATGATAGATTTTTATATCTAATGTGGTATATTATTTCTTCCTCGAACCAAGATTGACAAGAACCAATCTCATGCAATGTTCTTTTCCCTCCCTTCTTTCCCTCTTTTATGATACCTTTTGTGTCTCTTCTTGAGAGAGTCCTGTACTTAACTGCTTGTGTTATTCCCAGAATCAATGAGGGAAAAGCTCATATAATGCTCATCTCCCTCCCTTCCTTCACTTTACTATATTGTTTTTATGCCTTTTTGTGTGGCATAATTTACCATTTTCTCCTTCATTCTTTCCTCTCTTTACATTACAGTCCTTTTGTAAATCTTTTTTTTTTTCTTTTACAAATGCTTTATTAACTTCTGTTTTACATCACTCATTTCCACCAGATTTTGAGTTCCAATTATTTTCCCCCTGTTTTTCCCCTACCCACCCTCCCAGAATAGCAGTCCCACAAGATATCGCTTCTGCCAATCTGCTCTTTCCCATACCTTTTCCCATACCCCCTAAGACTTTTCCATTAGAGGAAGGTGAATCTTTGTGCCCCAATGCCTGCACATCTTATCTCCCAATTACAAGCAAAAGAGTATTAATATTATTATTTATATATATTTGAAACATTTAATCTTAAGACCTCGAATTTCAGATCCATTTCCTTCCTCCCCTGTCACCCATTCCCTCTGGGAAGATAACTAATTCAGTATATGTTGTACATGTCTAGGTATGCAAAACATTACCATGGTAGAAATATTGTACGAGGCTGCTTATAATTCCCTCCAACTCATCCCACCCCCGACCTGGTCCAATCCCTAATTGATCCTGTCAATCTTCTATAGTGGGTACTTCCAAAATCCCCTCCCCCCAAGGATGCCCTCCCACCCATCATCCCTCCTCTCATCCCCCTTCCCCCTATTCTGCTGCAGGTTGAGATATCCCATTTACTATGTAAGTCATTCTCTCCGAGAACCAAATTCAAAGAGAATTTGGTTTTGCCTTTTTGCCATCCTATTTTTCCCCTCCCTTGCAACCACTTCCCTTGCTTCTACTACATGAGATAATTTGCCCTACCCTGTCTTTCCCCATCTCCTCTTGCCACTTTCCTCTCTCACCTCATAATTTCACCCCTTGAGTATCCTCCCTTCCCACCAAATTCACCCTATGCACTCTATCCATATTTAACTGTAAACATATATACACACATTCACATATGTATTCATATGACCATACACCCTTCTTCCATTATTTTCATGCTGAGGAAGATTTCATCAGTCACAGTTATTGTTTTTCCATATAGGAATGTAAATAGTTCAACTTTGATAAGTTCCTTTTGATTTCTTTTCCCTGATTACCTTCTCAGGCATCTCTTGCTTCTTGTGTCTGGATGTCAAATTTTCTACTCAATTCTGGTTTTATCCTCAAGAATGCTTGAAAGTCCTCTATTCCACTGAATGACCATATTTTCCCCTGAAACAAAATACTCAGTTTTGCTGGGTAGGTGACCCTTGAGTTCATTCCCAGCTCTTCTGCCCTCTGGAATATCATATTCCATGCTCTTCTATCCCTTAGTGTATAAGCTGGCAGGTCCTGTGCTATTCTGATTGTGTTTCCACAATATTGAAATTGTTTCTTCCTGGTTGCTTGTATTATTTTCTCCTTGTTCTGGGGATTCTGGAACCTGGCTATAATATTCCTGGGAGTTTTCTTTTTGGGATCTTTTTCAGGAGGTAATTGGTGGATTCTTTCAACCTCCATTTTGGCCTCTGTATCTAAAACATCGGGGCAAATTTCCTTGAAAATTTCTTGTAGGGTGATTTCTAAGTTCTTTCTTTGACCATGGATTTTGGGTAGTACAATAATTTTTAAATTGTCTCTCCTGGATCTATTTTCCAGGTCAATGGTTTTTCCCATGAGCTATTTCACATTGCCTTCTACTCTTTCATTTGTTTGGATCTGCTTAAAAGCATATTGCTTTCTCATAAAGTCATTAGCTTCCATTTTCTCCAGTCTAACTCTGAAGCAATGAATCTCCTCAGTGAGCTTTTGAGATTCTTTTTCCATCTGGCAAATTGGACTTTTTAAGGCATTCTTCTCCTAATTGCCCTTTTGGGCTTCCTTTGCCATTTGAGTTAGTCTATTTTTTTAATGTGTTTTTTTCCTCAGTCCAGCTGTTGACCCTCGTTTCATACTTTTCCTGCATCCTTCTCATTTCTCTTCCCAATTTTTCCTCCACTTCTCTTATTTGATTTTTAAAGTCCTTCTTAAGGTCCTCTATGGCCTGAAACCCACTCATGTTTTCCTCTGGGGCTTTTGGAGCAGGACATCTGACCTCACAGTCATCTTCCCGCTCTAATCTTGGATCCTATTTGCCCCCAAAGTAGGAGTCTAAGGTTGCATTTTTCTGTTTAATTTGTTTCCTTTGCCTTGGCATGTTGCCATTTAATTACTTGACTTTTGGGCTTGTTGCCACACTATGGCTCTGCTGCCAGACAGGGGAATTTTCGTCCAGAACGTGTGGGGGACAACTTCTGTTTCTGGCAAGCTGAAAACCCACCCACGACTTCCACCCTAGATCAAAATCCAGATCCAGGGAGGTCAATGCAAGAGCACTCCCCAAGACTGATCGCTGGATCTCCCTACATTTCACAGGCTAGGAGCTGGAGGTGCCTCTGAAAACTTCAAAATGGTGTGTCTCCTCAGCAGCTTGTAGTCCCCAGGGGAGGAAGCTGACACATTCCCCAAATACTGGTCTTAAAGTCCATAGGGCACTAACCTCTCACTTTTTCCTAGGGATGTCTATGTTGATAATTCTGGAATTGCCTCAGCTTCTGGTGTTCTGGGGTACCTCCAGCCATCTGCTGGCCCTGCTGCCCTGGGGTTAAAACTGCGACTCAGGTTCCCCGGGCACTGTTCAGTGCGCTGCTGGCTCCCAGACCACTGTGCTGGTCTTTCCTGCAGGGCGGCTGGGCTATCCTCAGCGGGAGGTTACCTTTTCTGTGTTGTTCTGTGGATGCTGGGGCTCCAGAAGTTGTTCAGAGTCCCCTTTTACATAGTTTGGATGTAATCTGGGGGAAGAGTGGCTTGGATGAGCTGTTTCTTCTCCGCCATCTTGGCTCTGCCCCCCATTTATAACTCTTAATAATGTATTTTAATCATCCTTTTTTTTTGTAATGTACACCCATAACCTCTATTTGTCTTTAAATAATTTTCTCTTATTAAGTAACACCGTGTGTGTGTGTGTGTGTGTGTGTGTGTGTGTTTCCTTATTTACCTTTCTATGTATCTCTTTCATGTCTTAATTGGAGGTTGGATTTTCCATTGAGCTCTGGCTTTTTCATAAGGAAGGTCTAAAAATTTATTATATCTTTGAATGACCATCTCCTTGCCTGGACGGATATGTTCAGTTTCTCTGGATCGGTGATCCATGGTTGTAATCTGAGCTAGTTTGCCTTGTGAAAAATCATATATCATATCATCTGATCTTTCAGTGTAGAAGCTGTCAGATCCTGTGTGATCCTCACTGTGGTTACACAATATTTGAATTGTTTCTTTCTGGATGCTTGTAGTATTTTTCTCCTTTACCTGGTATTTCTGGAATTTGGCCACAAATATTTTACAGACTTTTCAATTTGGGATCTCTTTCAGGAGGTGTCCAGTGGATTCTCTTGATTTCTATTATACCCTCTGATTCTAGTATCTTAGGGAAGTTTTCCTTGATGAGCTCTAGGAAGATGTTGTACAATCTCATTTTTAATAATCATTTTCTGGTAAGCCTACCATTCTCAGATTATCTTTCCTGGATCTTTTTTTCCAAGCAAGCGATTGTTTTTCCCACTGAAATATGTTACCTCTTTTTCTAATTTTTAATTCTTAATGTTTTGTTTGATTGATTCTTGGTGTCTCCTAGAGTCATTAGCTTCAATTTGGATGATTCTTGGTTTTAATGAATCGTTTTCCTCAGTTTATTTTTGAAGTTCCTTTTCCATATCATACATTTTTCTTTTTAAGGAGATGTTTCTTCATTGTAACGTTTTTCTAATTTTGCAACTTTGATAAAAGAATTATTCATTTTATCTTCTATCTCTCTAATTTAGTTTTCAAAGTTCTTTTTGAGCTTATCGAAGAATGCTTTGTGTGTTTCATACCACTTGCCTTTTGAGGCTTCAGCTGTGGGTGTGGAGTCAACACTGTCTACCTATGAATTTGGTTCCTCCCTCTCACAATAGTAGGACTCCAGATTCTTCGTCTTTGCAGTCTGCTTTTTATCCATTTTGAGGCAGGGCCCTAGTCATGCCCTTCCTCTAGGGTTCCCAAGCTTTTACTTTTTTTAAAGTTTTGCTCTGGGTTAATATTTATGGTGTTTTCAGGGCCAGAGGTGGGGATTGTGGCAGCCAGGGTCCACTCTGACATCCTGGTCCCTGGATGTCCAGCTGTGGGCTTTTTACATTTACAGGTTGTGTGTTGGTAGTCCCAGGAGTAGCTACTGCCACTGCCAGGGGCCCTGCAATTTACTCTTACCCTGCTCTGTCCAGTCCCAGCTCTGCAGTGATAGGCCTGGCAATGGCCCTTGTGGTTGGTGGATCAACTTGCTGCTACATTGATCAGGCCTTGTCCAGGCCTCTGCCAGCCCCAGCATCTGCCTGGGGGTGTCTTCCAGGCCTCTGCCTATATTTTTCATTCTTTTGATTTTGTTTGATTAAATCATGATGTCTTAGAGTCATTAGTCTCCACTTGCCCAATTTTAGTTTTTAAATGTTGTTTAATATGAACATATATGTAGCACCTATACCAGATTTTATGCCATCTTTTGGAGGAGAGGGGGCAGAAAAGGAAGACATTTTAAAACTCAGAAAATTATGGAACTGAATGTAGTCAACTAGAAATTAATTAATCACTATATAATATTGATCTTATAATGATATAATTATAATAAATACAATTATATAATTATAATAAAATAATCAATAAATTAAATTTAAAAAGAGAAAGCAATACAATATTAAAGGTAAAATTGACCAAATGGAAAATGATATACAAAAATCCACCAAAGAAAACTTTAAATAATTTAAGTGAATAAATGGAAAAAATGGTAAAAAAAAAAAGTTAATTGAGGAATACAACTGAATGATTAGTTGGTTCCCCTATAAGTTATAGACCAGGAGCTCTGGAGGCAGCCACATAGCAGCAGCTGCAGTCACTGTGCCCCTGCTACCTCTCACTGTTTTGGGGTGGCAGGTAGGGGAAAAATGGGGAGAAAATCTGTAACACAAAATCTTGTGGAAATGAATGATGTTAATTATAAATAAACATAAAATTTAATTCAAAATAAAAAAAAATAGATATCAAAGAAAAAAGAAAGAAAAATGGAATTGGACAAACAGAATAAGAAGTACAAAAATTCAATGAAGAAAACAACCCTTTAAAAATAGAATTGGCCAAATAGAAAATGTGATACAAAATCTAAGTCTGGAAAATAATTTCTTTTTATTTTTTATTCCTTTCCAATATTTTAAAAATTATTTTTTTTAATTTCTTGTTTTCTGTTCTTTTATATTTTTCATTGTGGATTAACAAATAATTAGTCAATTCTTATTTTTCAACATTCATTTCTATAAGATTTTGCATTACAAAATTTCCCCCATATCCCCATATCTCCCCTCCCACATCCAAGAAGGCATACATTCTGATTTCCACTTCCCTCAGTCTACCATCCCTTCTATCACCCCTTCTCCTCTTATACCTTTCTAATGTACTTTCTTGTATGGAAAGATAGATTTACATAGTCCATTGACTATATAACTTGTTCCCAATTACATGCAAAAAGAATTGGTAACATTTGCTTTTAAAACTTTGAGTTACAAATTCCCTCCCTTCTTCCTTCCTGGTCCACCCTCTTTGAACAGGCAAACAATTCAATATATGTTATATATATGAAGTTATGCAAAGCACTTCCATAATAGTCATGTTATGAAAGACTAACTATATTTTTTTTCCATTCTATTCAACCCCACTTTATTCTGTTCTCTCCTTTAAACCTGCCCCTTTTAAAAAGTGTTTGATTCTGAATTCACCCTCCTCCAATATGTTCTCCTTTCTATCATCTCCCTCTTTTCCCCCTCCCCCCTACTTTCCCGTAGGGTAAGATTGATTTCCATATCCAATAAAGTGTGTATGATATTCTTTCCTTAAGCCAAATCCAATGAGGGTAAAGTTCACTCATTCCATCTCACCTCACCAAGAACCACCTACCCAGCAAAATTGAGTGTCATGTTTCAGGGGAAAATATGGCCATTCAATGAAATAGAGAACTTCCAAGCATTTTTAATGATAAAACCAGATCTGAATAGAAAATTGGACATCCAGATACAAGAAGCAAGTTAAGCATGAGAAGACAAACAGGGAAAATAAATCAGAAGGAAATTATCAAAGTTGAACTCCTTATATTCTTACATGGAAAAATTATAATTGTAACTTATTAAACTTTTTATGAGAATAGTTGAAGGGAATAGAAATGTATGTATAAACAGATAGATAGATAGATAGATAGATAGATAGATAGATAGATATAGATACAGATATATAAATATGTATAGATATAAATATAGACATAGATATAGATATATGTATACATACATGTATATGTCTATATAGGAGTGTATATGGGCATATGAATACCTATGTGAGTCTGTTTATATATGTCTACAAGTATAAATAGACAGAGGGCCCAGGGCCAATTGAATAGTAAGGTATGATACTAAAAAGGTGAAATTAAGAGGTGAGGGAAGAATATAATGAGAGGAGATGAGGGGAGACAGAATGGTGTATATTATCTCATATAGAAGAGGAAAGGGAAAATTGTTACAATGGAGGGAAAGAAAAGGAAGGCAAAAGTGAATGAATCAAACTTATTCTCAATTAATTTGGTTTAGGGAGGTAATGACTTACACACGAAATAGGGTATCTCATCCTACTGGAGAGTAGGAGGGAAGGGGAATAGAGGGTGTTTATAGAAGGCAGGTCAGGCTGGGGTGAAGGGAAGCTGGAAGCATCCACTTTTGAAAAAGGACAGGATCAAAGTAGAGAATAGAACAAATGGGGGTGGGATAGGATGGAGGGAAATACAGTCAATCTTTCACAATATATCCAGTATGGAAATGTTTTGCATAGCTCCACATGTACAACCTATATTGAGTTGCTTATCTTCTCAGTGAGGGTGGGTGATGAAGGAGGAAGGGAAAGAATCTGGAATCCAAAGCTTTAAATGTTTAAAATATATATATATATATATATATATATATATGTATGTATGTATGTGTATATATATACATATATATGTGTGTATATATATACATATATATATGTATATACATATATACATATTTTCATTATTATTTTACATGTAACTGGGAAATGAGATATACAGGCACTGGGGCATAGAGATCCACCATGCCCTGCTGGAAAGTCAGAGAGGTGATGCAGGAAGACATGTGAGAGAGCAGATTTGGCGGGGGAGGCATATTCCATGGCATCACTGTTTTGGGGTGGTGGGTTGGGAAAATGGGGAGAAAATTTGTAACTCAAAATCTTGTGGAGATGAATGATGTAAACTCAAAAATAAAAAAAGAGAGGAACAATTAAAAAATCCATATTTTCCTGCAAGAAAATAAAATGAAAATGAATAAAGGGTTTGATAGAAGGGAGGGCAGACTAGGGGAAAGGGTAATCAGAATGCATGCCATATTGGGTTGGGGAGTAAGGGAGAGATGGAAAAAAATCTGAAACTCAAAGTCTTGTGGATACAAATGTTAAAAACTAAAACGAAAAAAATACTTTTTGTAAAAAGTAGTGAGATAATTGGCTGAGATTTAGAAACTTATGGTGGAAGCAATGGAGGAATCAATAGATAAATTGGAGGTAAAGAGGAGACACAATTGTGAAAAACGTTTGTTAGAGAAGATGTCAAAGGAAGGAATCAATACTACACATTAAAATATGTCCTTAATAAATACAGCGACCCTTTTTCTTCATCAGGTATTGGAATAAATAAGGAGATTATGAGGCACACTGGCAAGGAGCTTTATAATGTAATGGTAAGATGGGGGAGAGGGTGTTTATTGATATGTGGGGTCTATCTTAGAAAGAATTGTTGGAGGTCATCATCTATGTGGCCAGAGGATGTTGATTTTGAAATCCTGAGGAATAAAAAAAGAATGATTGGAAAAGCCAGGTTTGATATTGCTAATGGTGATGAATATTATGGAATTGATATGAGAACAATAATGACAATGAAAAAGAATGATTTTCTGTCTCTCAGTGCAATAGCTTAGAGTGCCCCAAACCTGATCTCAGAAGGAACATTAAACTAACTAAAATAATAATGTCTAATATAAAGTTAAAACAATTGCTAGTAAAAAAAAAAACAGGAGTGATCGGAGATTAGTGAATTATAATATTTCAACAATTTATCTACCTTCAAAATTCCAAGAAGGTTAAGGTTAAATACATTGGCTTAAATGGCTTGTGATATATGAAAATTAACAACAATACATATACATTCATCTGTAAAGATAAAATATATTTTAATAAAAAATTTTAAAAAGCATTATAGATTAGGCATGGAAAGGGAGTGGGGGTGTAAAAGTTACTCCAGTCTGCTAATATCAGAAACAAGGAAACTAAGGTCTCATGAAGGGAATGTACTAGTCAAAGATCACGAAACTTGGTAAGTGGCAGGGCCAAGATTTGAATGCAGGTCTTCTGACTATAAATGTGATGCTTTCACCAGTGTATCAAATACTTCATTGAAATATACCATCTATATATGTAATATATAGTATATTACATATTATATATACACACACACACACACCATCTGGACCATTTATACAATCATCTCTGTGGAAGTCTCTTTGATATGAAATATTTAAAGAACATTTTTGACATGATCCATTAAGTATATTAAATTCAAGCAAAATTTTTGGATGTTGTATATGATGGCAAAGCTTTATTAATATCTTTTAGTGGATGAGTGACTATAGAAACTCTGAGGATTAAATCAATTTTATAGACTGAGAGATATGTCACTTGGTGGCAAAACAGAACTGAGATCTATTCCAATTAAAAAAGGAGATTGTGATGGTATGTTCTAATGTTGGTGTTAGTTGTCACAACATAGACCTAGATGCTACCTAAGGTGCTAACAATGCCAATTCTTCCAAACTTCACCATAGGGAGATTATACTTCCTTGTTATGCAGTCCCATTTGTTGCAGCTAACGGCTCTTTTAAATTTAAGTCTGTCATCAATCCCTCCTTTCTTGGCCACTTATTTCTATTTAAAATGAAGACAAGATAAATGTGCTGGATTGTGAGTTATGCTTATCACTGACCCAATGTAAGTATATATATTTTCTAGGTGTCTATGGAATTTCTGTGCCAGTACTGGTTAAAAGAAATACAGGGCAGGTCATGAGATGGTTTAGCCTCTGATAGATAATTGATCTATGAGGTGAATTGGTTTAAAAAAATTAGTGTATCACGATAACAATATATCCTTGCTGAATTCTTACTCATATAAGAAACAATTCTAGAATAAGACAGAAAGAAAAATTATTATGTCTAGTCTGATATAACCGGAGCAGATTTTTGAATTGCATCATTATATTAAAGTAACTTAAGTCCAGTTATCTGATTTATCTCTGGATATAATTAATGGCTCTGCATATATGATTGCTCACATCTAGTAGAAAATATAAATAAAAACAGAGGGCAACTGATTTGTACCTTATAATCAATATAGGTGTATTCTTCTTGTTCACTCAGACCTCTGAAAATTTGTATCCTTCCTATCTTAATGTAGGGTCCCTAACTTCTCTTCCTTGAAATTTATAAACCTCCATGTATTTGACTTTCTAGGTGCATTTGCTAACTGAATAAGTTTCTTTGCACAGCAGAAATCCTAGTTCTCTACTTTCATGACAAAAGCATTCTATAGCACTATTGTGCTAAATTGAAACATTCCAAAATGTGGTTCATTCTAAAGCTTCAATCTAAAAGAGTTTTATCTTCTGCTTTATAATAGAGGTGGTTGGGATTCAAATCACTGGTTTCATGAGGCCCACTGCAGACTTAGAGTCACAGTAATATTGGGAAATTAAGACAGTAAAGAACTGTTGACCTCACTGCTATAGTATGACTATGTACAGTATACATTTATTTTTGTTTTTCCCTTTTTGGAGGGGGGAAGGAAGGGTTATGTGACTTGCCCAAGGTCAGATGGCTATTACAGGTTAAGTGTAGGCTGGATTTGAACTCAGGTCTTCCTGAACAGTATAGTTTTTAGACTAACCTTGAAATATAGAATGTCTTAATTATCAAATGCCTCACTCCATGTTTCACGTAATCAGGGACCTAGAACTACACAGGGATCCTTCTATTGAAATAGCCCTTTGCACCAGTGTCTGTTGCCTTTCACTTGCATAGATTAAGAATTCATGCCTTATTATTCCTTAAAAGCCCAGTTAATGATACTTTCAAAAACCTTTTCATATTTGAGTGATAGAAATAGTAAATTAAATGTAAGAAAATATAGCATAGTAAGTAGCACATGCTGAGAACTTTTTTTTTTAATAAGCAAGCCATCAGCCCCAATTTCCTTATCATTACATTGCCAAGAAAAGACAAACATCCAAACTTCTTTCATATAAATGGAATATAATGAAAAATTTCAATATGTAAAAATGGACTACATTTCTTGCACATGATTCTACTTAAAAGTTGAGATGAGTAATGATTTAATGAATATTTACATGAATATGTTCATGAACAAGTTACGAAATGAGTAACAAAATATTCCTATTTGAAATAACATATTTTCATATTTGAGAAAAAAGTACTATATACGTATATTTTTGCGTATGATTGTGTGTGTGTTTCTGTGTGTGGTGTATGAATTTGAAAGGACAGAAATTTGAAAAGGTTATTGTAGTATATACCTAGAGGCTTACATTCTTTCAGTAGTTTCAAGTAGTATTCAAAGTTAAAAAAATATTGTCTTTTCCTTTAACATTTTTAGTCACCTAACATTACATTTCTTAAAATTGTCAAATAAGGGATTTGAATAAATTTTAAAAAATAGTTTATGATAGATAACCTACAGAAGATTTATTTGGAAAATGTGAATAAGAATAATATAGTAGAAGATGTCATGGATTGCTTAGCATTTTTGGCAGAGGAAGTATACATACCGATAAAATAATACATCTTTCTAAGTATCAAAAGTCACTAAATTTCTCAAATTTGCCGAGTGATAGATTTGAAGAGCATCTCTTATATGAATGAAAGATTCTTGTTCCAGAATTATTCCCTCTGTTATAATAAGGAACCATAAAGTTCCCTAGGCCTTGTTAGACCTGAATGATGCTAAACTATTCTACTCAGTGCCCAGTTGAAGAGAAGTTGAAATGGACATCAGCAAATCATTTGTTTAGGTCATGTCATAGACAAAACCAGTTGATCAGCTAAATTTCTCACCATTCAATAGAGGACTTTAGCATTCTCATGATTGCAATCATAGATAAATACAAAATATGTCCCATTATGTAACTTATTTTTGGTACTCCTGATTGTCTATGATTTGGGTTTGCCCAAGTTCAATCTTTCTATGAACATGCAGAATAATTATGAAATGACTGTATTGATGTATTTGTAACTCCATGAACAGGACCTCATTTTTTTGACTCAATTGCTCTCTTCTACTTTCCTTACAAATTAAAAGCTATGGTCACATGGCTATTACAGGTTACATTTCTTTTTACTAACTCCTGCATTGACTACCACCAATCTATGAGAAGTTATATGATCATATTGAGACTTTTGTCTATGCTTAGAAATTATATTCATTCCATCTGAGACTTTTTTAAAGAATATTTAGGAACTTATAGTCCTACTGACATTATTTGATATGTGCCAGGATGATATCTCACTATCTCTGTGTCTCCCTGCCTCTCTGTCTTTCTGTCTTTACTTACCATTTTAAATTATTTTATGAAATGTAATATTTGAAATACACTATTTCAAGCTGATTAGTTAATTTAAAACAGTACAGAATAATCTTCTGTATCCTTACTTCCTGATACATTTATTTATTTGGTCTGATTTGAACTCAGGTACTCTAGACTTCTCCTCCCTCTCCTTCTCTCTTCCCCCTCTAGTTCCTCTTTTTCTCTCTTTCTTCATTTGTCTGTCTCTATCTCTATCTCTTTCTCTATATCTGTCTGTCAAACACCCACACACACACACACACACACACACACACGCACAAACACACAGGCATGCCCTCATATCTACCACCATTCCTTTATGACTTTAAATCTATAACCATAGAATAGAATGTTTACTTTCAATAATAACACATAAATATCTGTCAGGGCTTTTAAAATTCTTATAATATGACACAAAGTATAACAAAATTGAGAGGAAATGAGAAGATAAGGAGTAAGAATACATTTTGGATCCTGTAACAAGGGCAAGTGATTGTTGCATATCATTGTTGCACATCACATAAACAATCATGAACCAAATTGAGTATACTAAGTATCCAGAGAAAATAATAATGACAATGATATTTAATTATTATATTTCATTTAATTACATGCAGTTTATTCTAATTATTAATATTTAATATGTTTATTTTATCATTTATATATTATAAGTCCTTCATAATTTGTCAAAGATTTATACTGGTGGTAAATATACACAATATAATTATGTATTGTTTTAAATTAACTGATTAACTTTAAATGTCATGTTTCAAGAATTATATTTTTCAATATATTTTGCAATATAATGACAATGCATAAATATAAATGGAACATGTCATCTTGAAACATGAATTACATTTGGATTTAAAATTCAATTTATACTTGACTTAATTGACTTAATAGGGATTGAACCTACGATTTCATTGGTGAAGGGAAATCCCTGTTAAGGAAACACCCACTAACAATGTAGATCAATGCTTAGAAAGTTTTATAGAGTGTGATTCCTTAAATTATTTTCTCATCAAGTATCTTAGACGGACACAGCTTGGCCACTCTGCTTCTCATATAATAGGACAGTTCTCCTAAACTCGGAGGGAAATATTCAGTATGATATTTCACTGAGCACAGTGACAGTCTGCAAATGTTTCTAAAGAGGAAAGACAGTGTTAGCATCAGTACTATATATTTCTCCCACTTAGCCTAGCTTTACATGACTTACAAGGTAGAACAAAAGTTAAAAAAAAAAAAAACAAAAAACTAAAGGCTAAAACAACCACAAGACAAAAACCAAACAATAAAGCTAATCTATTAAAACTTAAAGTAGTACTTTTTAGATATTTTTTTTCAAATTCTTGAAAATACTGTTTGTTTGTTTGTTTTCTTAGCATAAATCTTATCTTCATAGAGCAAAGTAAGTATCTCAACAAATAAAGTATTAGGGCTGTTAAGAGACACTAATGATGATATTCCAACCTCATTTTTTTTTTTTTGCAGATGAGAAATCAGTGAGAGATTCCCCCCAAACTATGTAAAAGGATACTCTGAACAACTTCTGGAGCCCCAGCACACATAGAATGACACTGAGAAGCTAACCTCCCACTGAGGACAGCTCAGCAGCCCTGCAGGAAGGACCAGCGAAGGGGTCTGGGACCTGGCAGCATGCAGCACGCAGCATGCAGCACGCAGAGCACAGGAAGTCGAGCAGAGCCGTAGCTGAGGTCCCCTTGAGCCGAGGTTTTAGCCCTAGGGTGGCAGGGCCAACAGCTGGCTGGAGGAACCCCAGAACACCAGCAGCTGTAGCTACTCCAGAATTATCAACATAGACATGCCCAGGACAAAGTAAGAGGTGAGTGTCCTATGGACTTTGGGACCAGTATTTGGGGAATGCGTTGGCTCCCTCCTCTGGGGGCTAGAAGCCCCTGAGGAGACATGCCATTTTGTAGTTTTCAGAGGCAGCTCCAGCTCTTGGCCTGAGAATTGTAGGGAGATCCAGCGATGAGTCTTGGGGGGTAATCACCCTTGCTTTAACCTCCCTGGATCTGGATTGTGATCTAGGGTGGAAGTCATGGGTGGGTTTACAGCTTGCCAGAAACGGAAGTTGCCCCACAAACGTTCGGGATGAAAATTCCTCTATCTGGCCTTAAAGCCATAGTGTGGCAACAAGCCCAAAAGTCAAGTAATTAAGTGACAACATGCCAAGGCAAAGGAAACAGAAAAATGCAACCCTAGACTCCTATTTTGGGGGCATAGAGTGGGAAAAGGACTGTGAGGTCAGAAGTCCTGCTCCAAAAGCCCCAGGGAAACCATGAGCGGGTTGCAGGCCATAGAGGACCTTAAGAAGGACTTTAAAAATCAAATAAGAGAAGTGGAGGAAAAATTGGAAAGAGAAATGAGAAGGATGCAGGAAAAGTATGAAATGAGGGTCAACAGCCTGACTGAGGAAAACAACACCTTAAAAAATAGACTGACTCGGGGCGGAGCCAAGATGGCAGAGTAGAAACAGCTCGTCCAAGCCTCTCTGCCCCCAGATTCTCCACAAACTATGTAAAAAAGGACTCTGAAAATCTTCTGGAGCCCCAGCACCCACAGAACGACACAGAGAAGCTAACCTCCCGCTGAGGACAGCCCAGCAGCCCTGCAGGAAGGACCAGCGCAGTGGTCTGGGAGCCGGCAGCGCACGCAGAGCGCAGGAGCCGAGCCGAGCCCAGGTCCACGTGAGCCGAGGTTTTAGCCCCAGGGCGGCAGGGCCAGCAGCCGGCTGGAGGAACCCCAGAACACCAGGAACTGTGGAGACTCCAGAATTATCAACATAGACTTGCCTAGGACAAAGTAAGAGGTTAGTGTCCTATGGACTTTGGGACCTGTATTTGGGAATGCGTCAGCTCCCTCCCCTGGGGGCTAGAAGCTGCTGAGGAGACACGCCATTTTGTAGTTTTCAGAGGCATTTCCGGCTCCCAGCCTACAAATCGTGGGGAGATCCAGCGATCAGTCTTGGGGGGTAATCGCTCTTGCTTTAACCTCCCTGGATCTGGATTGTGATCTAGGGTGGAAGTTGTGGGTGGGTTTACAGCTTGCCAGAAACGGAAGTTGCCCCCCACACGTTCGGGACGAAAATTCCTCTAGCTGGCCTTAAAGCCATAGTGTGGCAACAAGCCCAAAAGTCAAGCAATTAAGGGGCAACATGCCAAGGCAAAGGAAACAGAAAAATGCAACCCTAGACTCCTATTTTGGGGGCATAGAGCGGGAAAAGGACTGTGAGGTCAGAAGTCCTGCTCCAAAAGCCCCAGGGGAAAACATGAGTGGGTTGCAGGCCATAGAGGACCTTAAGAAGGACTTTAAAAATCAAATAAGAGAAGTGGAGGAAAATTAGAAAGAGAAATGAGAAGGATGCAGGAAAAGTATGAAATGAGGGTCAACAGCCTGACTGAGGAAAACAACACCTTAAAAAATAGACTAACTCAAATGGCAAAGGAGGCCCAAAAGGGCAATGAGGAGAAGAATGCCTTAAAAAGTCGAATTTGCCAGATGGAAAAAGAATCTCAAAAGTTCACTGAGGAGATTCATTCCTTCAGAGTTAAACTGGAGCAAATGGAAGCTAATGACTTTATGAGAAATCAAGATGCTGTTAAGCAGATCCAAACAAACGAAAGATTAGAAGGCAATGTGAAATATCTCATGGGAAAAACCACTGACCTGGAGAATAGATCCAGGAGAGACAATTTAAAAATTATTGGACTAGCTGAAAGCCATGATCAAGGAAAGAACCTAGAAATCACCCTTCAAGAAATTCTCAAGGAAAACTGCCCTGATGTTTTAGATCCAGAGGGCAAAATAGAGGTTGAAAGAATCCACCGATCACCTCCTGAAAAAGATCCCAAAAAGAAAACTCCCAGGAATATTATAGCCAGGTTCCAGAATCCCCAGATCAAGGAGAAAATACTACAAGCAGCCAGGAAGAAACAATTTCAATATTGTGGAAACACAATCAGAATAGCCCAGGACCTGGCAGCTTCTACACTGAGGGATCGAAGGGCATGGAATATGATATTCCAGAGGGCAAAAGAACTGGGAATGAACCCAAGGGTCACCTACCCAGCAAAACTGAGTATTTTGTTTCAGGGGAAAATATGGTCATTCAGTGGAATAGAGGACTTTCAAGCATTCTTGAGGAAAAAACCAGAGTTGAATAGAAAATTTGACATCCAGACGCAAGAAGGAAGAGATGCCTGAGAAGGTAACCAGGGAAAAGAAATCAAAAGGAACTTATCAAAGTTGAACTATTTACATTCCTATATGGAAAAGCAATATCTGTGACTGATGCTATCTTTCCCACTATGAAAATAATGGAAGAAGGGGGTGTGGTCATACGAATACATATGTGAATGTGTGTGTATATGGTTGCAGTTGTATATGGATGGAGAGCATGGGTTGATTTTGTTGGGAAGGGAGAATACTCAGGGGATGAAGTTGTGAGGTGAGAGAGGAGAGTGGCAAGAGGAGATGGGGAGAGACATGGTGGGGTGGACTATCTCATGTAGGGGAAGTGGGTGCAAAGGAGGGGGAGAATAAGGAAGGCTAAAAAGGCAAAACCACGTTCACATTGAATTTGGTTCAGGGAGAAAATGATATACATACTAAATGGGATATCTCAACCTGCAGCAGGATGGGGGGAAGGGGGATGAGAGGGGAGATGGTGGATGGGAGGGCATCCTTGGGGTGAGGGGAGGTTGGAAGTACCCACTATAGAAGAGGGACAGGATCATGTGGGGGATGGACCAGGTGGGGGGTGGGATGAGTGGGAGGGAATTATAAGCAGCCTTGCACAATATATCTACTATGATAATGTTTTGCATAGCTAGACATGTACAACATATACTGAATTACTTATATCCCAAGAAGGAATGGGTGACAAGGGAGGAAGGAAATGGATCTGAAATTCAAGGTAGTAACATTAAATGTTTCAAATATATATATAAATACTATTAAAAAAAAAAGAAATTAAAAAAAAGAAATTAAAAAAAATAGACTGACTCAAATGGCAAAGGAGGCCCAAAAGGGCAAGGAGGAGAAGAATGCCTTAAAAAGTCGAATTTGCCAGATGGAAAAAGAATCTTAAAAGTTCACTGAGGAGATTCATTCCTTCAGAGTTAGACTGGAGCAAATGGAAGCTAATGACTTTATGAGAAATCAAGATGCTGTTAAGCAGATTCAAACAAATGAAAGAGTAGAAGGCAACATGAAATATCTCATGGGAAAAACCACTGACCTGGAAAATAGATCAAGGAGAGAACATTTAAAAATTATTGGACTACCTGAAAGCCATGATCAAAGAAAGAACCTAGAAATCACCCTTCAAGAAATTCTCAAGGTAAATTGCCCTGATGTTTTAGATCCAGAGGCCAAAATGGAGGTTGAAAGAATCCACAGATCAACTCCTGAAAAAGATCCCAAAAAGAAAACTCCCAGGAATATTATAGCCAGGTTCCAGAATCCCCAGATCAAGGAGAAAATACTCCAAGCAGCCAGGAAGAAACAATTTCAATATTGTAGAAACGCAATCAGAATAGCACAGGACCTGGCAGCTTCTACACTGAGGGATTGAAGGGCATGGAATATGATATTCCAGAGGGCAAAAGAGCTGGGAATGACCCCAAGGGTCACCTACCCAGCAAAACTGAGTATTTTGTTTCAGGGGAAAATATGGTCATTCAGTGGAATAGAGGACTTTCAAGCATTCTTGAGGAAAAAAGCAGAATTGAATAGAAAATTTGACATCCAGGCACAAGAAGCAAGAGATGCCTGAGAAGGTAATCAGGGAAAAGAAATCAAAAGGAACTTATCAAAGTTGAACTATTTACATTCCTATATGGAAAAGCAATAACTGTGACTCATGATATCTTTCTCACTATGAAAACAATGGAAGAAGGGTGTATGGTCAAATGAATACATATGTGAATGTGTGTTCCAGTTATATATGGATAGAGGGCATAGGTTGAATTTGTTGGGAAGGGAGAATACTCAAGGGATGAAATTATGAGGTGAGAGAGGTAAGTGGCAAGAGGAGATGGGGAGAGACAGGGTAGGGTAAACTATCTCATGTAGAAGAAGCAAGGGGAAGTGGTTTCAAGGGAGGAGAATAGGAAGGCAAAAATGGCAAAGCCACATTCTCATTGAATTAGGTTCAGAGAGAGAATGACATACATATTAAATGGGATACCTCAACTTGCAGCAGAATAGGGGGAAGGGGGCTGAGAGGAGGGATGATGGATGGGAGGGTATCCTTGTGGGGAGGGGAGGTTGGAAGTACCCACTATAGAAGAGGGACAGGATCATGTAGGGAATGGACCAGGTGGGGGGTGGGATGAGTGGGAGGGAATTATAAGCAGCCTTGTACAAAATATTTACTATGATAACGTTTTCCATCGCTAGACATGTACAACAAATACTGAATTACTTATCTCCCCAGAGGGAATGGGTGACAAGGGAGGAAGGAAATGGATCTGAAATTTGAGGTCTTAACATTAAATGTTTCAAATATATAAAAATACTATTATTAATACTCTTTTGCTTATAATTGGGAGGTAAGATGTGCAGGCATTGGGACACAAAGATTCACCTTCCTCTAATGGAAAAGTTGATGGGGGTATGGGAGAAGGTATGGGAGAGAGCAGATTGGAGGAAGCGATATCTTGTGGGATTGCTTTTCTGGGAGTTTGGGTAGGGGAATAATGGGGGAAAATGATTGTAACTCAATACCTGGAGGAAATGAATGATGTAAAACAAAAGTTAATAAAGCATTTGTTTAATAAATAAAATAGAAATCAGTGGTCCTGAGACTTTTGCGGATATGTTAAAAATTATGTGGATTGCCCCATCAGTGACAGGATTAAACCTGTTTACTCCACATCCACAATTTTTGTGCTACTCAAATTTTCCTAACTGTCCCCACAAATTCAATTCTCTTTCTCCCATACTATATTTTTGAATAATGTGAACATTGTACTTACTGACTAGATTTCTTTCTCAAAGAACAAACTTAAACTCAATTCCCTCTGGAGCTCATATATTGGACAGCAACAGGTCCCTGTCTTAGCACAGAGGGAATGTAAAAAGTAAATAGTAACTCTTTCCCTTGGTCAGCAACCCTGATGGTCTTCCCCTCCTAGTTTGATTTTTTTTTTTAATTAAAGGGGACATCCCTTGACTCACTTCTTAAAGAGGCCTGTTCACTGAATGGTCATTGCCTCCCTCAAAGAGAAAACCTGGAAAGACCTTTACCTAAAACTACCTACATCTCCCATTGCATTCTGGGACATCTCCAGTTGTTCTGATGAATATCAGACCACTGGACCCAAATGGCTCTGGAGGAGATAGTGAGACTGGTGGCCTTGCACAGCCCTCTTTCACTCAAATCCAAGTCAGTTGCAAATCATGTCATCATTCCATGATGCCATGGTCCTCTTTGAGAATGAAGGACAAACACAAAAATATGTATACCTTCTTCCAACAGCAGTTATAATTTAAAAAAATACTAATTAATAAATATAGCTGAAAATAATTTT
Source organism: Gymnobelideus leadbeateri (assembly GCA_011680675.1). Lineage (NCBI taxonomy): Eukaryota > Metazoa > Chordata > Mammalia > Diprotodontia > Petauridae > Gymnobelideus > Gymnobelideus leadbeateri. Next base: position 96,893 of record WOXC01006248.1, read on the forward strand.
CTTCTTGAGCTTTAGATTTTATTAATTTACTTTCTTAAATTTGACCTTAATACCCTGCCATAATGCATTTTGTAGTATTTTGAAATGGGAACTGAACATAGTTAATTCCTGGTCACAAGCTATTAGTGACGAATTGTGGGAACACGGTATATCTGCTATATTCTTAGGTAGAGTGACATTAATGGGAAAGACCATTCAATAGGCACAGGGAAATGCAATCCAAGATGACATGCAATATTTTGGAACTCAAATTTATGATTATTAAAGCTTTTATTTTTAAAAAAATGACCCTTCAACTCCATTCAATAGCAATAGCATCAACAGGAGCAGTAGCAGCCCTAATAATATAAAAATGAAGTATGATTACCAAAGGCACTGTAACATTTATACCTTTCAGAGTAACAGTTAACAATGCCTAGCCCTGTCCTAAGTGTGTTCGTGACCCAGGCAGATTGAAGCAGTTTCGATGTCCTCAACATGTTCAATCAGGCTGACACCAATTTTGCCATATTCTAGGGCAGATCCTGTTTATTTTGCAAGGTATAAGATAAATTTAATTTTTGTCCTCTCTCTCTCTCTCTCTCTCTCTCTCTCTCTCTCTCTCTCTCTCTCTCTCTCTCTCTCCTATATTCAAGATGTTTCACATTCCCCAAAACCATTGAATATAACAAGATTTTCTGTGCTCTTATACCTCTATTAGGTGGGAATGTGCTTGATGGTTAAGTAGTCAACCAATTAAAGGAATACAATAAGTATGAACAAGTACTAGACATAGCATTTAAATTAATAGGAGACATAAATTGTGTCATTTATCTAATTAAATTGTGAATTTGCTTTAAGACACTTGGATGACCTTCAGATGAAAAAGCGCATTGAGATTATTGAGGTATAAAAAGAACTTTCAGGACCTATGTATATTGGAAAATATGTATATTTTATGTATATAAATGTATACATGTATATCAGAAAAATAAATTCAGTAATTATTAATACTAGTGAAGTAATAATAATAATAATAATAATTTTTTCTGATGCTTTACAATATTATTTCATTTAAAACTCACAACCACTCTGGGATATAGATTCTATTACTATCACAGTTTTATAGATGAGTAAACTAAAAGACAAAGAGGTTATTTGTCTTGCTAAAGGTCACGTAGCTAGTAAATTTCTGAAACTAGATTTGAACTTAGGATCCTCATATATAAAGTTCAATATTCTAGCTTCTAAAATTTTTTCAAATTCTATTCATTAGGAACATAGTGAGGAGTCAGATCTTTGCTTTTGCAACTAGAAAAAATGAAGGTGTATAGTGAGTTTAAAGAAAGAGTTGCAAACACACCTCCATTAACCATGTCAAGAACCAGCAATACCAGTGCATGCATCCATGAACAAGAAGAGGAAAAAATTGACCCTCTAAAGAGAAGTAGCTTAAAGAATGTGTTTCTTCTGGGCAGAGAGAAGTATATTTTAATTGTTCCAATCCTCTTGCCCAAAAAGGGAGTTACATGCATCTCAGAAAAGCTTCATGAGAACTTCATGAAGTCAAGAAAGGACAAAGATACAGCAGCCAGTCCTTGTGAGTTATCGTTTTGTCACATGTGCTTTTTAAGCTTACACCCACTTTTCCTTGGGTATTGTATGTTTATTGTAGTTTAATGCATCCTAAAATTGGGAAGTATTGTTCTGTACTAACTGTACTAATTATAATACATTACTAAATATACCTATCTAAAAATAACTCACTATGGCTTAGTAATTATTATGAATGGGGTAATCAATGGGCGAATCACAGTCATCTCGCAGAGGGAACGGATCATTTAAGCCAGGTAGGAGAGTCGGGCCCCCAGTGGAGAGAGTGGCTTCTCAGGCTGCATTCAGCCCCCAGCCTGGAAGTTTAGAAACTGCCTGCCTGTATAATACAGAGGCTGGAATGGCAAAGTAAATTCTAGCTGCTCTGATCCTCCCATCCCTCCTTCATGAAGCAGAAAACCCAAAGATAAGTCTCCCACCCAGACTGAAATCCCCAGTTAATGGAAATAGCCTCAGGCTTGAGAATCTCCAAGAAAGGGTGTAACTGAGACAGCCAGGAATCTGAAGAGAAGAGAGGGAGGGGACCCAACTAGCCCCACCTCACCTCACCAACAAAAGCCTACTTATAGCCCAGGGATATAGAGGCAGAAATCTGAAGTGGTCAGACTCATCCCCACCTACACATCTACATTCCTCACTGACTTCCCTGACTTAGCCATAAACTAGCCACCCAGAGATATTCAAAGTCAAGGATCAGGCCACAAACTCATAGCCTGAGAAACTAAGAAACAGGAAGTCACAATGGGAAGGAAGGAAGCTGAAAAGGAGAAGGGGAAGGCAAGAAAGTCTATTCGAGCATACTATACAGGGCAAGAACAACAAAATACACAGGAAAATATAGACTCTCTGCCCACACCAGAGACCACAGAAGGAAACATGATCTGGTCTCAAGCCCAAATAGCATTCCTGGAGGAGCTTAAGAAAAATTTTAAAGACCAAATCAGGGAGGCAGTGAAAAACTTGGAAAAAGAAAATACCTCCCTAAAAAAGGAACTTCAAAAACTAACTGAAGACCATAATTCACTAAAAATTAGAAACAATCAAAGTGAAACTCAGAAGTCTATGTTGCAGCAGGAGTCAATCAAAAAAAAAAACGATCGAAAAATTGGAAGAAAATGTAAAATATCTCACTGGAAAAATAACTGACCTACAGAACAGATCCAGGAGAGACAACTTAAGAATTATTGGTCTACCAGAAAGTCATGATGAAAAAGCAGTCTAGACAACATCCTCCAAGAGATTGGAGTAAAATTTATTATGCCCCAGCTAAAGTAAAAAAAGCAGGGGTAGCAATGCTTATCTCAAATAAAGCAAAAGCAAAAATAGATCTAATTAAAAGAGATAAGGAAGGAAACTATATCCTACTAAAAGGCACCATTGAGAATGAAGCAATATCACTACTTAATTTATATGCACCAAGTAGTATAACATCTAAATTCCTAGAGGAGAAGTTAAAGGAATTAGAGGAAGAAATAGATAGCAAAACTATACTAGTGGGGGACCTTAATCTCCCCCTCTCTGAACTCGATAAATCTAACCTCAAAATAAACAAGAAAGAGACTAAGGAGGTGAATAGAATCTTAGAGAGACTAGATATGATGGATCTCTGGAGAAAACTGAATGGGGATAAAAAGTAATTTACTTTCTTTTCAGCAGTACATGGTACATACTCAAAAATAGACCATGTACTAGGGCATAAAAACCTCACAATCCAGTGCAGAAAGGGAGAAATCTTAAGTGCATCATTCTCAGATCATGATGTAATAAATATTATATGCAATAAAGGGCCAGGGAAAGATAGACTAAAAACTAATTGGAAATTAAACAATTTAATCCTAAAAAATTGGTAGGTCAAAGAAGAAATTATAGAAACAATCAATAATTTCATTCAAGAGAATGATAATAATGAGACAACATACCAAAATTTGTGGGATGCACTAAAGGCAGTTCTCAGGGGAAGTTTTATATCCCTGAGTGCATACTTAATTAAAGCAGAGAGAAGGGAGGTTAATGAATTAGACATGCAATTGAAAAAGCTAGAAAAAGAACAAATTGAAAATCCCCAATTTAGTACTAAATTAGAAATATTGAAAACCAAGGGAGAGATTAATAAAATTGAAATTAAGAAAACTATTGAACTAATAAATAAAACTAAGAGCTGGTTCTATGACAAAAATCAATAAAATTGATAGACCCTTAGTCAATATGATTAAAAAAAAGAAAAAAAAAACAAATTATGAGTATCAAAAATAAAAAGGGGGAATCTACCTCTAATGAAGAGGAAATCAAAATAATAATGAGGAATTATTTTTCCCAACTGTATGCACATAAATATGACAATCTTAATGAAATGGACGAATATTTACAAAATCACAAATTGCCCAGATTAACTGAAGAGGAAGTGAATTACCTAAATAACCCCATCTCAGAAAAAGAAATCAAACAAGCCATCAATGAACTCCCTAGGAAAAAATCTCCAGGGCCAGATGGGTTCACTAGTGAATTCTATCAAACATTTAAAGAACAATTGATTCCAGTACTCTACAAACTATTTGGGAAAATTAGTGAAGAAGGAGTCCTACCAAACTCTTTCTATGACACAAATATGGTACTGATTCCTAAATCAGGAAGAGATAAAACAGAGAAAGAAAATTATAGACCAATCTCCCTCATGAATTTAGACGCAAAAATTCTAAATAAAATATTAGCCAAAAGACTTCAACAACTTATCACAAAAATAATACACTCTGATCAGGTAGGATTCATTCCAGGAATGCAAGGATGGTTTAATATTAGGAAAACCATCAGTATAATTGAGCACATCAACAATAAAACTAGCAGAAACCACATGATCATCTGAATAGATGCAGAAAAGGCTTTTGACAAAGTACAACATCCATTCCTATTAAAAACACTAGAAAGTATAGGAATAAATGGAGCCTTCCTTAAAATAGTTGATAGCATCCATTTAAAACCATCAGCAAGTATTATATGGGGATAAACGAGAAGCCTTTCCAATAAGATCAGGAGTGAAACAAGGGTGTCCACTATCAGCCCTCTTATTCAATCTGGTACTAGAAACACTAGCAGTAGCAATTAGAGAAGAAAAAGAAATCAAAGGAATCAAATTAGGCAAAGAAGTGACCAAGCTGTCACTCTTTGCAGATGATATGATGATATACTTAGAGAATCCTAGAGAATCAAGTAAAGAACTACTTGAAACAATAAATAAATTTGGCAAAGTTGCAGGATATAAAATAAACCCACATAAATCCTCAGCATTCCTGTACATCTCTAATAAAACTCAACAGCAAGAGATAGAAAGAGAAATACCATTTAAAGTCACTGTAGACATTATAAAATATTTGGGAATTTCCTTGCCAAAACAAACCCAGACTCTATATGATCACAACTACAATACACTTCTCACACAAATAAAAACAGATCTAAATAGTTGGAAAAATATCAATTGCTCGTGGCTGGGTCGAGCTAATATAATAAAAATGACAATTTTACCCAAACTAAATTATATATTTAGTGCCATTCCAATCAATTTACCAAAAAACTACTTTGTAGAGTTAGACAAAATAATAACAAAATTTATTTGGAAAAACAAACGGTCTAGAATATCAAGGGAATTAATGAAAAGAAATGCTAGGGAAGGTGGACTAGCTATGCCAGATCTTAATCTGTATTATACAGCAGCATTCATCAAAACTGCTTGGTACTGGCAGAGGTGTAGAGTAGTGGATCAATGGAATAGATTAGGTGCAGGAGACCCAGCAGTTAATGAATACAGTAATCTATTGTTTGGGATAAGTATGCACTATTTGACAAAAACTGCTGGGAAAACTGGAATACCGTATGGCAGAAATTGGTCATAGATCACTATCTAACACCATATACCAAAATCAAGTCTAAATGGGTGCTTGATTTAGGTGTAAAGGATGATACTGTAAGCAATTTGGGAAAGCAAAGAATAGTTTACCTGACGGATCTGTGGAGAGGGGAAGATTTTAGGACCAAACAAGAATTAGAGAGCATTATAAAATGCAAAATGGATAATTTTGATTACATTAAATTGAAAAGCTTCTGTACAAACAAAGCCAATGTAACCAAGATCAAGAGGGAGGTTGGAAATTCGGAAAGAATTTTTACAACTTTGTCTCTGATAAAGGACTCATTTCTAAAATTTATAGAGAATTGAGCCAAATCTATATGAATACAAGTCATTCCCCAATTGAGAAATGGTCAAAGGATATGAATTGGAAGTTTTCAGAGAAAGAAATTAAAGATATCTATTAGCATATGAAGAAATGCTCTAAATCACTATTAATTAGATAAATGCAAATCAAAACAACTCTGAGATATCACATCTCTCCAGTCAGATTGGCTAAGATGACAAAACAAGAAAGTGACAAATGCTGGAGAGGATGTGGACAAATTGGAACGCTAATACATTGCTGGTGGAGTTGTGAACTTATCCAACCATTCTGGAGATCAATCTGGAATTATGCCCAAAGGATTATAAATAATTTCATACCCTTTGACCCAACAATACCACTTCTAATGTTATATCCCAAAGAAATCATAGAAGTGGGAGGAAGACCCATATGTACAAAAATATTTTTAGCAGCCCTTTTTGTGGTTGTAAAGAATTGGAAACTAAAGGGGTGCCCATCAATTGGGGAATAGCTAAACAAGTTGTGGTATATGAATGTAATGGAATTTTATTGTGCTATAAGAAATGAGGAGGTGTCGGATTTCATAATTACCTGGAGAGAATTATACAAACTGATGCTGAGCGAGAAGAGTAGAATCAGAAGAAATTTGTATACAGTCACAGACATACCATATCTGTGATGACCAACTATGACAGACTGGACTCTTTGCAGCAATGCAGTGATATAAGTTAATCCCAAAAGACTCAAGAAAATGAGAAATGCACCATCCAGAGATATAACTATTAAGAACTGAGCCTGAATCCTGATGGAAGGAAAGAAATGATCTTGTTCTTTGCATTGTTTGGTTTTATTTCTTCCTTACCATCTTTCATCCCACCTAGTACAATATGCCTTTGTAATTGGAATAATGTCTAATATGAATGCATTTGCAGACCCTATACTGTACTATATGCTGTCGTGAGGGGAGAGGGGAGGGAAGTAAAGGAAATTTGAGAATCAAGGAACTATGGAATTGAATCTTGTTAACTGAAACTAAACTAATAAATTAATAAAAAATTTAAAAAATAGTATTAATAATAGTTTTTATACATATTTGAAACATTTAATTTTAAAACTTTGAATCCCAAATCCATTCCCTTTGTCTCTTGTCATCCACTCCCACTGGGAAGATAAGCAATTCAGTATATGTTGTACATGTATAGCTATACAAAACATTACCATAGTAGATATATTGTAAAAGACAGACTATGTTTCCCTCCCACCCATCCCACCCCCCATCTGGTCCATTGCCTACTTTGATCCTGTCCCTCTTCAAAAGTGGGTACTTCCAATTTCCCCTCCCCCCAGCATGCCCTCCCCTCAGTCATCTCCCCTCTCATCCCACTCCACCCCCTACTCTCCTGCATGGTGAGATATCCCATTTAATATGTATGTCATTCTCTCCCTGAGCCAAATTCAATGAGAATATGGTTTTGCCTTTTTGCCTTCCCATTCCTCCCCTCCCCTAAATCTACATCCCCTTGCCTATTCTACATGAGATAGTTTATCCCCGCATGTCTCTCCCCATCTCCTCTAGCCACATTCCTCTCTCACCTCTTAATTTCACGCCTTAAGTATCATCCCTTCCCACCAAATTTGACCTGTGCCCTTTATCCATGTATACCTGTAAATATATATACACACATTCACATATGTATACATATGCCCATATATGCTTGTTCAATTTTTTTCATACTGAGAAAGATTTCATCAGTCACAATTATTGTTTTTCCATGTAGCAATGTAGATGGTTCAACTTTGATAAGTTTCTTTTGATTTCTTTTCCCTGTTTACCTTCTCAAGCATCTCTTGCTTCTTGTGTATGAATGTTAAATTTTCTATTCAGCTCTGGTTTATTCCTCAAGAATGCTTGAAAGTCTTCTATTCCAGTGAATGACCATATTTTCCCCTGAAACAAGATACTCAGTTTTCCGGTAGGTAATTCTTGGTTTTAATCCCAGTTACTTTACCCTGTGGAATATCATATTCCATGCCCTTTGATCCCTCAGTATAGAAGCTGCCAGGTCCTGTGTTTCTTCCTGACTCCTCGTAGTATTTTCTCCTTGATCTGGGAATTCTGGAACCTGGCTATAATATTCCTAGGAGTTTTCTTTTTGGGATCCTTTTCACGAGGTGATCTGTGGATTCTTTCAAGCTCTATTTCCCCCTCTGGTTCTAAAACCTCAGGGCAATTTTCCTTGAGAATTTCTTGAAGGGTGATTTCTAGGTTCTTTCTTTGATCATGGCTTTCAGGTAGTCCAATAACTTTTAAATTATCTCTCCTGGATCTATTTTCCAGTTCATTGGTTTTTCCCATGAGGAATTTCACATTGCCTCCTTTTCTTTCAATGCCTTGGATCTGTTTAACAACATCTTGATTTCTCATAAACTCACTAGCTTCCATTTGCTCCAGTCTAATTCTGAAGGAATGAATCTCCTCAGTGAGCTTTTGAGATTCTTATTCCATTTGCCAAAGTTGGAGTTTTAAGGCATTCTTCTCCTCATTGCCTCTCTGAGCCTTTTTTTGCCACTTGAGTTATTCTGTTTTTTAAGGTTTTATTTTCCTCAGCCAGGCTATTGACTCTCATTTCATACTTTTCCTGCATTTTTTTTCTCATTTTTTCTTCCCAATATCCCTCCACTTCTCTTATTTGGTTTTTCAAATCCCTCTTAATGTCCTCTATGGCCTGTTACCCTCTCATATTTTTATTTGGGGCTTTTGGTGCAGGTTTTCTGACCCCACAGGCCTCCTCCTGTTTTATACTTTGATCATCTTTGCCCCCAAAATAGGAGTTTAATGTCGAACTTTTCTGTTTATTTTGTTTCCTTTGTCTAGGCATGTTGCCACTCAATTACTTGACTTTTTGGCTTGTTGCCACAGTAGGACTTTGCCACCCGATAGGGGAGTTTCAGTCGAAAATATTGGGTTCTTCTCAACTGCTGGAAGCATTAGTTGGGTGGCTTCTGTGAAGCCTCCACAAAGTTTGGCAAGCTAGACACACACCCCAAAACCTGCACCCCAGACAGCAATTGAGATCCAGGGGTGTTATAGCAAGAGCGATTACCCCCCAGACTAATTGCTACATCCTCCTATACTCCACAGGCCGGGAGCTGAAGCTGCAACTGAAACTGCAAAATGGTGGCTGTTCGATGGCTCCTCATCAGCTTTTCACCCCCAGGGGAAGAAGCTGTCACACTATAGAATACTGATTCCAAAGTCCATGGGGCACTAACCTGACACTTTGTCCTAGGCATCTTTGTGTTGATAATTCTGGAAAAGCCACAGCAGCTGGTGTTCTGGGGCCCCTCCAGCTGGCTGCTCGTCCTGCCGCCCTTGTGCTGAAACTTCCATTTCAAGAGGTCCTCACTCAGCTCAGAGAGCGCTGTGCTGGCCTCTCCCTGCTGGGATGCCAGAGTGTCCTCAGAGGGAGGTTAGCTTCTTTGGGTTGTTCTGTGGGTGCTGCAGCTCCAGAGGTTCTTCAGAGTCCCCTTTTTTATAATTTTGAACTGATTTGGGCTGGAGCACCTTGGAAGTGCTGTTTCTACTCTGCCATATTGGCTCTGCCCCCTCAATTTCCAATTCTTTGTCACCACAAAAAGAGCTACTACAAATAGTTTTTTACATGTTTTTTTTTTTCTTTTCCTTTGGTCTCATTGGCATGAAGACCTAGTAACAGTATTACTTTAGACAAACAGTATGCATAGTTTTATCACCCTTTGGTCATAGTTCAAAATTGCTTTCCAGAATGGTTGGAACAGTTCACAGAGCTACCAGAAATGGATATTTTCCTTTACTGTCATTTTTAGTTTTAATTAAATGTCTCTTTGGGTCCAAGCAAATTTAGGCTTGAGCCTAAATAACCTTTGAAGGTTATTTTTTTTTTCTGTACAATTACCTTCTTCCAGCATATGAGGGACTAAGTGGCTATCAGAAACTCTCTGTCTCTCTGTCTCTATCTGCCTCTCTGTATGTCTTTCTCTCTATATATACACACACTCACACATTGTCATACACACACACACATACACACACATACACACATATGTATATACACACACACCCAAACACGTATCTATCTATATATACCTATATATAAATTTAGGTATTTATAGATAGTCAAACACACATACAGAAATACTAATATCTACCAGATGGTATATTGTTTTATTTAGTAGCTTTTCTCTATACCTTGCAAGATAATTATTATTCTTGACATATACAAAAACAGCATATTTATAACGAAGAAATCATTGGGGTGGCTAGGTGGCACAGTGAATAGAACACTGGCCTTGGAGTCAGCAGGACCTGAGTTCAAATCTGGCTTCAGACACTTGACACACTTATTAGCTATGTGAGTTTGGTCAAGTCACTTAAGGCCAACTGCTCTCCAAAAAGTAATAGAAGATAAAGAAGCAGAAGAAGCAGAAGAAGAAGCAAAAGAAGCAGACAAAGCAGAAGAAGAACAAGAACAAGAACAAGAAAAAGAACAAAGTATCCATGTAACTGCCCATTTACAGGAGAGACCCATTTTCCTTTCGATTTTGTACTACAAAAGATGGATCCTCATACATAATCCATCTTTGTTCTTGTCTTTTTAAAATGTACATTTTAGAGCATTTAACAATAAAATAATTAATCTATGTGAAGTTCCTGAGGAATTTGTAAAGAATGATATTCATGTATCTTCTTACATGCATGTATCTTCTCGGAAAAAGTCAGAATTCCAAGAAATAATAGTTTTTTGTTGCATCTTATCTTAATTTTTTGTTTTGTTTCATTTCTTAGAACTGTAAAATATTGTAAAATTTGAATATCTTGCTGAGACTCATTCAGTGAATAATATTTTATATTTATTTCTGGAGAACTGACTTAATAATGACATAATTTTAAATGCATATAAAAGCAACGATCAAACTTAATTGGTGTCCTAAGGAAGAAAATAAAGAGTGAAATTTTATTGTTGGGGTGTCCTTATCAATTTATAGTGTAGCTTCTCAGAATCTGTTTCCCTACCAACCTTGAAACTATGAAAAGATTCCTCAAGCTGTGGCTAGGTGGTGCAGTTAGTAGAGCACTGGACCTGGAGTAAGGAGGACCTGAGTTCAAATTCAGCCTCAGACCCTAGCCAGGTGACCTTGGGCAAGGCACTTAACCAAAATTGCCCTGCCCTCCCCTATCAAAAAAGCAAAAAAAAAAGATTCTTCAGAACAGGAACTTTAGCTGTAGTTATTATGTGTTCAAAAGTTGAAAAGTGGAAGCACTATATCTTCAGAGAGAGGAAATGTTTTGAAAAATTGTCCCTGATTGATGGTTTGTTGTTTTTACTTGCCATCAAACATTTGGAAAATGGAGGCATCACTTCCTAGGATATCTGTAGAGATAAGCCTTTTTTTTTTTCATTTGTCCCTCTCCCCACCCCAGATCTATGCATAATATAAATAAAGCATGATAAAGTATTCCAAAGGTAAAGTATGGTTTCTTCATGTGATACAGTACACAAAATAGTGATTACCCAGGAGTTGTGTTGTCATTCAAAGTTATCTTATCATTAATACTATACTCTGGAGAGGATTCTGGAAAGATGGTGGAGTAGGTCAGAAAATACCAAGATCTCAAGATTTTTCCCCACAAAAGTTAAAATTACACCTTAGTCTAAACACAGTATAGGTGGGGATAAATAAGAACAATGGCATAACTGGGGTCCTCCTGGGAAAATTTGAGAAGATTGGAATAAAAATCCCAGCAGGAGGTTTGTTCCCAAGAAGAGTAAATACCTTCAGGCTAGTTTCCCTGTTTTGTTTTGTTTTTATACTTTTCCAATTTATTTATTTATTTTTAGTTGTCTAAAATCATTTCTACAAGATTTTGAGTTACAATTTTTTCTCCCTATCTTTCCCCTACTTCCCCCACCCCAAATACTAATTTCCATTTTAAGAGCAATAGGTAAGCCTCTTAAATAACATCAGAAAAAATCCTGGGGTTAGTTAGTTTGAAAGACTGCCTCAGCCCCAGATATCTGAACTTTTACCCATGGGATAGTGAGGGGAGCTGGGCATCTGAGCCTGGGAAGAATAAGGGAACTTCTGCTGACAAGGAATGTGAGTCCCAGTTGTATTGCAAAGAGCAGAAGGGCAAGAAGGAACCAACACAGGCCAAGTAAGTACAGAACCAGTAGCCCAAAAAGCCCCTGCCTGTGGACTTGGGTTTTGGAGGTCTGGATTTGGTTTCAGGCTAGAGAGAAGAAATGAAGATATGCTGCCAGGGGCATTTTTTCTCATTCCCCAGGACTAGAGGTGATTACAAATAAGTGAGCTATTACCACAAAATGTACCCCGGCAAAGGAGAAAGAATCCAAAAATAGAAAACTATTATGGGGACAGAGATGACCAGGGTTAATCTTCAGAGGAGGATATGGAAGTAAAGAAACCTAAAGAGTAACATCAAATAGTCACCTACCCCCCAAAATATTCACAGAAATCTTTTTAAAAAGACTTTAAAAATGAAATGAGAGAGATGGATGAAAAACTAAAAAAGAAATAAAAAGAATAAGCCAAGAAGGACAAGAAGTGTATGAAAGGAAAATCAAACAACTAGAAAAGGAAATCCAGAAACTTAAGGAAGAAAATGACACCTTGAAATTTAGAATTGTACAAAGTGAAGCCAGTAAAATTATAAGAAGTCAAGAAATAATTAAAAAATATGAAAAATGAAAAATAGAAGAGAAAATAAAATATAAGAAAAAACACAAATTTGGAGAATAGATCAAAAAGAGAAATTATAAAAATAACCAGACTAACTGAAAGTTATTATAAAAAAGAATCTTGATATAATAATACAAGAAGTAATTAAAGAAAACTGTCCTGAAGTATTAGATCAAAGGAGAGGGGGAAGTAGAAATAGAAATGAAATCCGTAGATGACCACTTAAAAGAGGAAATATAAGGAAAACTCATAGGAGTATCATAGTCAAATTCCAAAACTCTCAGCTCAAGTGAAAAGAAAAATCAAAAACATCAAAATTAAAACACTTTAAATATGATGATGCCACAATTGGAATTACACAAGACCTAGCAGCAGAGACCTTGAAGGACTACAGTTTTTAGAACACCACATATTGAAGAGCAAAAGAACTAGGACTCCACCGAAAAATATCACACCCTGCGAAGTCAAATATAATCCTGAATAACGAAAATGGACATTTCATAAGCCTTCAGTCTTCAAAGACTTTGTTAAAAAACGTCCTGAAATTAATAGATTCAACATAAAAGAAGCAAGAGTAATATGAGATACATAAGAAAGTTATGATTATAAGGAATCCATAAGGATAGACTGTTAACTTTTTATATAGGTAAAATGCATTTCTAAGGTTCTTATTAATAATTGGGAAGTTTATAACACATATTGGGGTAAAATTTAATATTTATATGAATTTAAAAAGTAAACCCATTTGGGAACAGCTTAAAATAATAATTATTTTCCTACTTTCATCATGAATGGTTATATATAAAAAGGCAGGAAGGATAGGAAACAAGAGATATGTGCATGGATAATTTTGTTTAAGTCAGTTATACCTTTTGTTAAACAAATGCTTTATTAACTTCTGTTTCACATCATTCATTTCTGCCAAATTTTGAGTTACAATTTTTTCCCCCGTTTTTCCCCTACCCACCATCCCAGAATAGCAGTCCCACAAGATATCACTTCCTCCAGTCTGCTCTCTCCCATATCTTCTCCCATACTGCCTTTGACTTTTCCATGAGAGCAAGGTGTATCTCTGTGCCCCAATGCCTGCACATCTTATCTCCCAATTTCTAGCAAAAAGAGCATTAATAATAGTATTTATATATATTTGAAACATTTAATTTTAAGACCTCAAATTTCAGATCCATTCCCTTCCTCCCTTATCACCCATTCAGTCTGGGAAGATAAGTAATTCAGTATATGTTTTATATGTCTAGCTATGCAAAACATTACCAAAATAGATATATTGTACAAGTCTGCTTATAATTCCTGCCCACCTATCCCACCCCCCCACCTGGTGCATTCCCTACTTGATCCTGTCCCTCTTCAAAAGTGGGTACTTCCAACCTCCCCAGCCCCAAGAATGCCCTCCCATCCATCATCCCTCCTCTCATCCCCCTTCCCCCTATTGTGCTGCAGGTTGAGATATCCCATTTAGTATGTATGTCATTCTCTCACAGAACCAAACTCAATGAGAATTTGGTTTTGCCTTTTTGCCTTCCTATTCTTCTCCTCCCCTGCAGCCACTTCCCCTTGCTTCTTCTACATGAGATAGTTTAAGCTACCCTGTCTCTTCCCATCTCCTCTTGCCACTTTCCTCTCTCACCTCATAATTTCACCCCGTTAGTATCATCCCTTCCCAACAAATTCAACCTATGCCCTCTATCCATGTATAACTGTAAACATATATACATACATTCACATATGTATTCAAATGACCATACACCCTTCTTCTTCCACTATTTTCATACTGAGAGAGGTTTCATCAGTCACAATTATTGTTTTTCCATGTAGGAATGTAAATAGGTCAACTTTTATAAGTTCCTTTTGATTTCTTTTCCCTGATTGCCTTCTCAGGCATGTCTTGTTTCTTGTGTCTGGATGTCAGCTTTTCTATTCAACTCTGGTTTTTTCCTCAAGAATGCTTGAAAGTCCTCTATTCCACTGAATGACCATATTTCCCCTGAAACAAACTACTCAGTTTTGCTGTGTAGGTGACCTTGGGTTTAGTCCCAGCTCTTTTGCCCTCTGGAATATCATATTCCATGCCCTTCAGTCCCTCAGTGTAGAAGCTCCCAAGTTCTGTGCTATTCTGATTGTGTTTCCACAGTATTGAAATTGTTTCTTCTTGGCTGCTTGTAGTATTTTCTCCTTGATCAGGGGATTCTGGAACCTGGCTATAATATTGCTGGGAGCTTCATTTTTGGGATCTTTTTCAGGAGGTGATTGGTGGATTCTTTCAACCTCTATTTTGCCCTCTCGATCTAAAACTTCAGGGCAATTGTCCTTGATAATTTCTTGAAGGATATTTTCTAGATTCTTTCTTTGATCATGTTTTTCAGGGAGTCCAATAATTTTTAAATTGTCTCTCCTGGATCTATTTTCCAGGTCTTTGGTTTTTCCCATGAGTTATTTCATATTGCCTTCTATTCTTTCATTTGTTTGGATTTGCTTGACAGCATCTTGATTTCTCATAAAGTCATTAGCTTCCATTTGCTCCAGTCTAACTCTGAAGGAATGAATCTCCTCAGTGAACTTTTAAGATTCTTTTTCCATCTGGCAAATTCAACTTTTTAAGACATTCTTCTCCTCATTGCCCTCTTGGGCCTCCTTTGCCATTTGAGTTAGTCTATTTTTTAAGGTTTTGTCTTCCTCAATCAGGCTGTTGACCCTCATTTCATACTTTTCCTGCATCCTTCTCAATTCTCTTCCCAATTTTTCTTCCACTTCTCTTATTTGATTTTTCAAGTCCTTCCTAAGGTCCTCTATGGCCAGTTACCCACTCATATTTTCCTTTGGGTCTTTTGGAGCAGGAATTCTTACCCCACAGGCCTCCTCCTGTTTTATACTTTGATCCTCTTTGCCCCCAAAATAGGAGTCTAACGTTGCACTTTTCTGTTTAATTTGTTTCCTTTGCCTTGGCATATTGCCACTTAATTACATGACTTTTGGGCTTGTTGCCACAGTAGGACTTTGCCAACAGACAGGGGAGCTTCCATCCCGAACGTGTGGGGGGACAAATTCCGTTTCTGGCAAGCTTTTTACCCACCCCACGACCTCCTGTCAAGGTCACAATGTAGATCCAGGTAGGTTAAAGCAAGAGTGATTGCCCCACAAGACTGATCGCTGAATTTCCCTACAGTTCACAGGCCAGGAGCTGGAGCTGCCACTGAAAGCTACAAAATGACTTGTCTCCTCAGCGGCTTCTAGCCCCCAGGGGAGGAAGATGATGGGTTCCCCAAATACTGGTCCCAAAGTCCATAGGGCACTAACCTCTCACTTTTTCCTAGGCATGTCTGTGTTGATAATTCTGGAATCTCCACAGCTGCTGGTGTTCTGGGGTCCCTCCAGCTGGCTGCTGGCCCAGCCACCCTGGGGCTAAAACCTCGGCTCAGGCAGACCTGGGTTCGACTCTCCACTCACGCTGTGCACTGTGCTGCCAGCTCCCAGAGCGCTGTTCTGGTCCTTCCTGAAGAGCTGCTGGGCTGTCCTCAGTGGGAGGTTTGCTTCTCTGTTTTGTTCTGTGGTTGCTGGCACTCCAGAAGTTGTTCACAGTCCCCTTTTACATAGTTTGGAGGTGATCTGGGGGGAGAGTGCCTTGGACATGTTGTTTCCACTCTGCCATCTTGGCTCCCTATGTCAGTCATACCCAGTCAAGTCTAAGTACATGGGGGGTATTGACCATATTAAGATAGTTTATTTTCAAAAGTAAAATTAAAAATAAAAATGTAGAATGAGATAAGATGAAAACTGGACAATTCTTGCCTATCTTCCTCCTTTCTTTCACTTTTAAGTCATTTAAGTCATTTTGGAACTATTGTGTAAAAGCAACAAGCTTTATGTTTCGTGTGAGGAAATGAATATACATTATATGATCAAAGGAAAATAATGGTTTTTACGCTTAATTAACTAATGATAACCAACTTAGTTGTTAGTTTGTTCAGATACTCCCAAAGCAGAATTACATTATATTTGGAGATTTTCATAGTAGTCTAAGCATTTTTATGTTTATTATCTAATTCTTAAATTTAATTTGTCAAAAAGGAAAACATGTCTCTGACAGTAATTACTACTTTCTTCCTTTTATGGATAAGGTGACAGAAAATTCATAAAGTAGAAACTCCATGACTAAAAGACAGAGATATATTGAAGGTCAGATACAAGCAGTGGGTGTTCAAATGGATATGAAAGTAGAGATTTTCAAATTAATATCTCAACCCATTGTTACTTGTCCAGAGACAGACTATATTTACTGAAGGTAGACAAATTCTGTGTGTTGTTGTCATTGGTTTCATTGTCTTACTTCAAATTGTTGTTTTTCATATTACAGTGCCTAAGAACACACAGTGAAGTCTTTCATTTAATTAACAATCATTATCTACCTGCTATGTGAAAAATAATTTTTTTGTTTCATCCTTCAGACTAGTGTTCTTATAAATACTAGAACTAAGGGTGAAAAAGTTTAAATTTTTTGAGCATTTTAAAGATTTAATGTGTTTTTTGTTGGGTTTGTTCATGTATGCAAAAATCCATCTTTGTTGTAAATCACAGAATGAGAATTTTTGAGTTTAGAGGAGAGGTGAGGGCCAGTCAATTTTGTTGCAAGTGTAGGCTCATGGTACTCTTAAATGAATAAATTTTGAACAGTTATAGCCTTAAATCGCTCACTGGTCTTACACTTGAATGCTTTTCTGGGATAGAACTTGTAGTGGAAGGTTAAAAGTCCCTTTTTAGAGTTTATCAGGTAACAGTATTGCTTAAGGAATGACCCTTAAGAAATATCTCCCAAGGAGGTCTCTTAGACTTGAACATTAGGTTTAACTTAAATTTCTTCCCAAAGGGAGCCAATTAGGGATGCTGCTAAGGGCATAAGCACTCAATATTATACTCAGACTTTTTTCAACTTTACTGTTAGGGAAGTTAGATGGTAGGAGACAATGCTTCATCTTTCCACTTAGATTTACAGTTTCAAAATATCATAGTAGGGCAGGGACAACCAAGCAAAAGGAACTTTCAAAATGCCACTGCCACCATTACCACCACCAACAACAACATATATATACATACATACATATAGATGTTGTCTTAATGGAAGTAGCCTTCTACTGAAGATTTCAGATTCTACTGAAGAATCCATGGCCCAGTGGGAACCAAATTAACTCCCGAGGATATCATGTCTTTCACTTGCAGAAAAATAAAAAAAAATTTCAGTAGGGACGGTTCAGAAATTAATTTTCACTGCCCTTTCTACACTTGCAAATTTACATAGACACACCTTCCTAATGTCTAATGAACTTCCATTACTGCATACACTATGCTTAATTGTGTTTGAGTTTTTCAGTCTATAAAATATTCCTATACCCAGTAAGAATTTTAAGTCTATACACAGACATTTATTGAATGAATTACCTTGTTGTAAAAAGGTGGTATTTACAAGGCATTGTACTATAGTGATGTATGCATACATAACAATATCTCAATCTCATGGAAAACAATCAACTGTTAGTAAATAAAACAAAAAGAGTAAGAGAAGGAGAGTACATGCTTCCTCTATTTTATTTAAGTCATGTTTAATGAATGAAAACAGGGTCAGTTCAAGTCACTAAACTTGAGGCTATCACTTTGAATTCAGTAAATAGCTGATATGGTAGTTTTCCTCACTCAGAAATATGATGCTAAATATTGACTATTTCACCTGCAATAAAAAGATTAATGCATAAAATTAACAAATAAAATGCATTAACATTGCAAATGTCGCTGAATGCATAGGCTACCTTTAACATACTGATTTTATTTAACTCCATCGTACCATTATGCTTGCTGCTGTTCCAAATATAACTCCTTGAAAGAATGATAAAATGTCATCTGCTACAAGCCACTTAAAAAGACATCAAATGATGTCTGCAATTTCTTGAGCTTAGACACGTATTTTTTAAGGAATCTTAGTACACTTCAGCATTTTAGGTATTAAAAGTTTTTGATGATAAAACAAGGGAGTACAAGAGCAGCTGTTCCTAGCGTTTCAGCTGGTACTAGAATCCTGAAGAGTAGAAATGGAACATCAAGCAAACATCAAATCACTATCGTTTTCTTCCTTCCCCTTAGGATAAAAGATTCTCATTTAAAATGTGAGAGGTTATTTTCAAAGACATAGGCTGAAAGATGCATGGCTTATGATGTTAGCATGATTTGGGGGGAAAAAAAGAATATATGTTTATTCTTTAACTTACACGGTCTATTAGAAATAAAATTTAAGTTCTACCCTTTTTGCCCGAGTTAATTTAGCTGAAATCAGCTCTATGACATAATTATTCCCTTTAGTTAGTTTTAAAAAAAAAAACAACAAAAACGTATGCTATAGTTAAGATAACATGTTGTCAGGGGGTTGAGTATAAATGTTGCAAATATTCCAGACAGAGTGTGCTAACTTCCCAATATAGGAGCCTTGGCTAGCCTGTGAGAATTATTTTACTGATTATAAATTGAGGGTATTTTCTACCTTGTTCAAACTAAAAACCAATAAAAATCAGAAATTTAAGCAATAAGGAAATATATTGATTTTATTTTATTTTTTCTTGTTATTAAACAAATACTTTATTAACTTCTGGTTTACATCATTCATTTCCACCCAATTTTTGAGTTGCAATTTTTATTCCCCATTTTTCCCTACTCACCACCCCAGAATAGCAGTCCCACAAGATATCCCCTCATCCAATCTGCTCTCTCCCCTATTTTCTCCCATACCCCCTTCGACTTTGCCATTAGGGCAAGGTGAATCTCTGTGCCCCAATGCCTGGACATCTTATGATACATTTAATTTTAAAACTTTGATTTTCAGATCTATTCCCTTCCTCCCTTGTCACCCACTCGCTCTGAGAAGATAAGCAATTCAGTATGTGTTGTACATGTATAGCTATGCAAAAGATTACCATATTAGATATATTGTAAAAGACTGCTTATATTTCCCTCCCACCCATCTCACCTCCCACCTTGTCCAGTCCCTACTTTGATCCTGTCCCTCTTTGATAGTAGGTACTTCCAACTTCCCCTCCCCCAGAATGCCATCCCCTCCATCATCCCCCATCTCATCACCCTTTCTCTCCTCTCCTGCAGGGTGAGATATTCCATTTAGTATGTATGTGATTCTCTCCTTGAGCCAACTTCAATGAGAATATGCTGCTTGACATTCTTCCTTTAACATGCTAGGAAACTCAGGCCTGAAGACAAAAAGTTGCTTCTCTACATTCCTAAAGCAATTTAGTGGCAAAGCCTCAATGAGAAACCAAGTGTCGTGATATCCCACTCCTAGACTCACAATACTGCATTAAAACTTGTCCACATTCGCATATATGTACATGACTGATGCTATTTAGATTTGACTTTACTCTGTCCTTTCATTAATTGTTGAATTCAAGCCATGTATCTGCTCTCTAAGTTTTCTAATATTCCTTCAGGAAAAGGGCTCTTATTAGTGTATGTGTATGTGGGTTTGTGTATGTGATTGATTATTTGGTAGTGTAGTAAAAAAAAATATGGACCCAAATGGCTTTAAATATTGAGAAAAGTTTTCTAATTTACAAGCTTAAATAAATGAAGATGATATTTTCTTATCAAAGTTCCTAGGACATCTGACATTTATCCATGGATACATTGGTTAGATCCATGCATCCCAGTTTAAAACATTCATTAAACATTCTCCCTCTCTTTTCTTCCATGAGGAAAGAAATGAAGGGAATTATTGAGGTTTGTTCTTTTCTATACATGACTTAAGGAAGCAAGGTATAGGAAGATTAATTTAATAGTACCAATGTAAAGCAAACTGACAATTATTAAGAGATTATAATTCACTAAATAATGTTTCTTCTAAAACTTTGAGAGATCCTATCAAAGTTGGTCTTAAATGGAGGTAGAGTAAATCAACATGCTAGCCTATAAAATATACCAAAAATGAATGATTCTCTTCTAATTGTATAATTCACACACTCTCATTCAAATTTCCTAGGAAGTATATCCCATTAATTCAGTAAGAATTTCATCTATTTTGGGGGGCAAATGTCCTCATAGACATAAATTATATAGCTTCATAGTATAGGACACATAAAAAAGAGCAGAAGCAAAATGGAGAGAATACAGGTAAAGAAAATAAAAATCTGGCATTTTATTCTTATTATTATTGTGTAGCTTAGGGCCAGCCTTGGAATTCCATATATTTATTATATTGCAACTCTAATTTCTGGTCATTTTAAATGAGTAATATGCTAAATATTATTAGAATTTTTATAAGTACTTATAAAACTGTATGCTCTAATTACTTTTGTCGTTGAGATTTGATTATATTTCTTTTCTTTTTGGAGGGGGAAAGGAGGACAACTGGGGTTAAGTGACTTGCCCAAGGTCACATGGCTAGTTTGTGTGTGTGTGTGTGTGTGTGTGTGTGTGTGTGTGTGTGTGGCTACAATAGGGAGGCTGATGGCCCAAATCAGATAACCACTGGTTTCAAAGTCAACTCCAGACTGACCAACATAGCAAAAAAAAAAGGTACCAGGTTATTAACAGCAGCTGAAGAAGTTTCAACCATTAGGTCCCCAAGTGGACAGGGAAGAGGTATGTGTCTATAGTTTCTGGATACAGACTAATCTGGACTGGGTTAGATGTCCCTGACCTACACTATTGGTTGAAGTCATGAATGGGGAAGAGGAAAACCCTCCATCATCACTTTGGAATCCATTACTCATATGCAAATCTAGTTCAAAGCAAAAGACAGGAAAAAAGTGCTTGTAATTACTCTAGCTTCTCCCACAAATGCTTTTTAGGGGGAGCCATCTATATTGGCTGCTTTTATGAACAGCAGTTACCAGTAATGGTTTGCATAACAGAATCAAATAAGGGATTTCTCTCAGGGCACCCAGAGAATAGGCAAGCAATGTAGAATGAGGGTGGACCCAACATGTTTAGGGAATAATTAGAATGCCCTACACAAGAAAGAGCTAGGAATCTTGCCAACCATAAATTAATACACTAGTTCCTATGCTCCTGAGCCAAGTTCAGGATTCCTGGCTTCATTAACAAGAATATAAGCAAGTTTCAGTGGTGATCACCAATACATCCTCTTTTTCTTTTCTCACAAAGAACTAGCTGAGGGCCCATGATGACCTGTGTCTGAGAAACTGAACACCCTAAGGCTTAGTGATGATAATATTCATGATATTATGAAACATTATAATACTTATGAAGTACTTAGTACAGTATCTGGTACATAGTAGGCCTTATACATTTCTTAAAGGAAACTAAAAGGAGGAATGAACTTTCAACAAAGGTCACAGTTTTATTGAAGGTGCATTATCTATGTGGAGTTTTTCTTGAGAATGAAGCTTATAGAGCATATCTTATTTACAAAGCCAGTTCACACCGTCAGAGAGTGTTGATTAGTATCTTACAGGGCAGAAGTATCATAAGATTTAGAACTATAATCGCTCTAAGGTCCTATCTGGTCTAATAATTTCATTTTACTGATGAGGAAATCTAAGGCCGTGGTTCAGAAATGACTTGCCCCAAACAGTATAAGTGGCAGAACTATGCCTCAAGTTCAGGTCCTCTACTTCCCACTTCTGTGATTTTTTTTCCAGTTCCAAATCTGCAGTTTCCCATTTGAGACCTTCCATTTTTTGGCACTAACTGAGCTCTCTGACCTTATTTCATACTATTCTGATTCACACCTTTTACTTCTCATACAAATTGGATCACTACTAGTTCTCTGAAAACTTCTTTTGATTTGTTATATTTGTAAATTTACTTGTCACGCTCTAGGCTTGAAACTGATTCCCATTCATCCTTGAATGTTGAAATTCTACCCATTCCTCAAGATTCAAGTCAGAGGTATGAATTATTTTATTCATGCATACAATAAATATTTATTAATCATCAACTGTGGGAAAATTACTGTGCAAAGCTTAAGGAGAGCACGAAGTTTAGATAAACAAGCATCATTACTTATATTTGAAATGTTAAGTGTTCTATGAAGTCTTCGTTAATCCTCAAAGACATTTGTGATGCTTTTCTCATATAAACTATCATGCATTACCAAATAGTGGTTCAGATTGAAGGTGGCATCAATAGGAATTATTTAGAAAACTTATGTTTTAGTCCTTGTTACAAAATTTCTTAACCTCTGAGAAAAGAAATTTGAGTTTTATCATTAAAATAGGAATAAAAAAGTTTGCAACACTGACCTCACAAGATTCCTGTAGGGATCAAAAGAGCTAACCAATTCAGTGTTTTGTAAGTTTTAAAGCATGTTAAACTTTGATGATATTATTTATTCTTCACAAAACATTGCAATTTTCAAAATGTATAAAATTCTTCAAGTGAAATATTCATTAAATTATAGGTGATACAGGAATCACAACTCTATAGGTATGTTTTAAAATATCTGAGGTTATTGAAATTCAAAATGTCACCAGGATATTAGAATAATGACACATTTGATTTAAATTTTCTCTGAATCCAGTGACTCTTTGTAATAAGGAGTGACTGGAACCCAAAATGAGCATAGTAGAAGCACAAAGTCTGGAAATATCTATTGACATTTAAAGAATTTGTTTATTAAACTAGTGATGAAACGTGCAAGTTTATAAAGATAATAGGTAGATTTGTGCCTTGGTTCTGTTTGTGTAAACCTTTTTAAATTAAATTTATTCAAACTTGTTTATTTGAAAGCTTGTATTGTTCTCTGTCTCTTGTTTGGTCATAATTTCTTTCCTTTCTTATAGTTCTGAGAGTTAAAGTATTGCATACTCCCATAATTTGCTTATACAACCTTTTATTTTAGTCAGTTAAACATTTAACCTTATCTGGGCATACAAAGTGAAGGTGTCATATACAACTGAGAAACAGGTGTACTCTTCTTTATTCCCATTCCATTAGCTCCAGAGTTCTTTCATATCTAACTTTTCCATAATTCTTTTCATCTCTTTAACTTCTTCATTTTTGTTGTTGTTGTTAGGTTTTTCTGGTTCTGAGACTTTAAAGTTGAATCCATCCACCAGTACATTTTACTGTTTCCTATATAATTTATTTATTTTTTTAAATTTGAATTTCATAAGCATATGTGTTTAGTATTAATATTATTTTAGTAAATATTAATTTATAAATAATTGTTATTCAATTATATTATTAAATTAATTATATTTATTGAAGGTATGATTATTCATTATTATTATTCAATATTAATTATATTATATAATACATGACATATGATATATTATAATTTAATATATTAATTATATAATATTATTAACAATCAATTAAATATTTAATGATTTTATTTTTGTATTATTATATATTTTATATAATTATATATTATTATCATATATTATTAATTATATAAACAATAACTATTACTTTTAGTGAAATAGAGTTTATCTGCTTGTCACTTTCAGTTACATAAAATTTGTTTTTGCTTTGAAATCAGGATTGCTACCCCTATTTTTTAAATTTCCTCTTAAGAATACTATACTTTTCTCTGGACCCTTATTTGTACTCTGCATGAATCTCTGTTAAAGCTATTTTTTCTTTTAAAAAACATATTTTGGAATTCTGGCTCTTAATTCATTCTTCATCTTATTCAAATCCACAGTTATAATTACTATGTATTTCTCTATATCCTAGTTACCCCCTCTTTATCCTCTCTTCGCATTTTTTTTCTCCTCAAAAGTCTGATTTTCGGGGGCGGAGCCAAGATGGCGGAGTAGAAACAGCTCATCCAAGCCACTCTGCCCCCAGACTCCCCCCAAACTATGTAAAAGGGGACTCTGAACAACTTCTGGAGCCCCAGCACCCACAGAACGACACAGAGAAGCTAACCTCCCACTGAGGTCAGCCCAGCAGCCCTGCAGGAAGGACCAGCCCAGCACTCTGGGAGGTGGCAGCGTGCAACGCACAGAGTACGGGAAGCCGAGCCGAGCCGGAGCGGAGGTCCCCATGAGCCGAGGTTTTAACCCCAGGGCACCAGGGCCAACAGCCGGCTGGAGGAACCCCAGGACACCAGGAGCTGTGGCGACTCCAGAATTATCAACATAGACATGCCCAGGACAAAGTAAGAGGTTAGTGTCCTATGGACTTTGGGACCTGTATTTGGGGAATGCGTCAGCTTCCTCCCCTGGAGGCTAGAGGCCTCTGAGGAGACATGCCATTTTGTAGTTTTCAGACACAGCTCCAGCTCCTGGCCTGCTGAACCGTAGGGAGATCCAGCGATCAGTCTTGGGGGGTAATCGCTCTTGCTTTAGCCTCCCTGGATCTGGATTGTGATCTAGGGTGGAAGTCGTGGGTTGGTTTTCAGCTTGCCAGAAACAGAAGTTACCCCTCACAAGTTCGGGACGAAAATTCCTCTATCTGGCCTTAAAGCCATAGTGTGGCAACAAGCCCAAAAGTCAAGTAATTAAGTGGCAACATGCCAAGGCAAAGGAAACAGAAAAATGCAACCCTAGACTCCTATTTTGGGGGCATAGAGCAGGAAAAGGACTGTGAGGTCAGAAGTCCTGCTCCAAAAGCCCCAGGGGAAAACATGAGCGGGTTGCAGGCCATAGAGGACCTTAAGAAGGACTTAAAAATCAAATAAGAGAAGTGGAGGAAAAATTGGAAAGAGAAATGAGAAGGATGCAGGAAAAGTATGAAATGAGGGTCAACAGCCTGACTGAGGAAAACAACACCTTAAAAAATACACTAACTCAAATGGCAAAGGAGGCCCAAAAGCGCAATGAGGAGAAGAATGCCTTAAAAAGTCAAATTTGCCAGATGGAAAAAGAATCTCAAAAGTTCACTGAGGGGATTCATTCCTTCAGAGTTAAACTGGAGCAAATGGAAGCTAATGACTTTATGAGAAATCAAGATGCTGTTAAGCAGATCCAAACAAATGAAAGATTAGAAGGCAATGTGAAATATCTCATGGGAAAAACCACTGACCTGGAAAATAGATCCAGGAGAGACAATTTAAAAATTATTGGACTACCTGAAAGCCATGATCAAAGAAAGAACCTAGAAATCACCCTTCAAGAAATTCTCAAGGAAAATGCCCTGATGTTTTAGATCCAGAGGGCAAAATAGAGGTTGAAAGAATCCACCGATCACCTCCTGAAAAAGATCCCAAAAAGAAAACTCCCAGGAATATTATAGCCAGGTTCCAGAATCCCCAGATCAAGGAGAAAATACTACAAGCAGCCAGGAAGAAACAATTTCAATATCGTGGAAACACAATCAGAATAGCCCAGGACCTGGCAGCTTCTACACTGAGGGATCGAAGGGCATGGAATATGATATTCCAGAGGGCAAAAGAACTGGGAATGAACCCAAGGGTCACCTACCCAGCAAAACTGAGTATTTTGTTTTAGGGGAAAACATGGTCATTCGGTGGAATAGAGGACATTCAAGCATTCTTGAGGAAAAAACCAGAATTGAATAGAAAATTTGACATCCAGACACAAGAAGCAAGAGATGCCTGAGAAGGTAATCAGGGAAAAGAAATCAAAAGGAACTTATCAAAGTTGAACTATTTACATTCCTATATGGAAAATAATAATGGTGACTGATGATATCTTTCTCACTATGAAAATAATGGAAGAAGGGTGTGTGGTCATATGAGTACATATGTGAATGTGTGTGTATATGTTTACAGTTATATATGGATAGAGGGCATAGGTTGAATTTGTTGGTAAGGGAGAATACTCAAGGGATGAAATTATGAGTTGAGAGAGGAAAGTGGCAAGAGGAGATGGGCAGAGACAGGGTAGGGTAAACTATCTCATGTAGGAGAAGCAAGGGGAAGTGGTTGTAAGTGGGGGAAGAATAGAAAGGCAAAGAGGCAAAACCACCTTCTCATTGAATTTGGTTCAGGGAGAGAATGACATACATGCTAAATGGGATATCTCAACCTGCAGCAGAATAGGGGGAAGGGGGATGAGAGGAAGGAAGATGGATGGGAGGGCATCCTTGGGGGGAGGGGTGGGTGGAAGTACCCACTATAGAAAAGGGACAGGATCGTGTGGGTAATGGACCAGGTGGGGGGTGGGATGTGTGGGAGGGAATTGTAAGCAGCCTTGTACAATATATCTACTATGATAATGTTTTGCATAGCTAGACATGTACAACATATACTGAATTACTTATCTCCCCAGAGGGAATGGGTGACAAGGGAAGAAGGAAATGGATCTGAAAGTCGAGGTCTTAACATTAAATGTTTCAAATATATATAAATACTATTATTAATACTCTTTTGCTTATAATTGGGAGATAAGATGTGCAGGCATTGGAACACAATGATTCACTTTCCTCTAATGGAAAAGTCGAAGGGGGTATGGGTGAAGGTATGGGAGAGAGCAGATTGGAGGAAGCGATATCTTGTGGGACTGCTATTCTGGGAGGTTGGGTAGGGGAATAATGGGGGGAAAATGATTGTACTTCAAAATCTGGTGGAAATGAATGATGTAAAACAGAAGTTAATAAAGCATTTGTTTAATAAAAAAAAACTTTAAAAATTAAAAAAAATTAAAAAACAAAAGTCTGATTTTCTTCTGACCACTGCTTCCATAAATTTGCCCACCCTTCTATCAGCCCCTACATTTTATTCCTTTCCATTCCTACATTTTTTCTTCTTTTTCTTAGAGGACAACTGGGGTTAAGTGACCATTCCTACTTCTTTTTAGGGTAATAAATGGTATTATACATTTTGCCTTTTCTTCCCCTCTACTATAAAAGCTCTTCCTCTTGTGCCTCTTTTACATGAGATAATTTTCCCCATTCCTACACTCCCTTCCACGTTTTCACACTGCATTCTTTTTTTCTCATTTCTTAATTTTGTTTTCATAAGTCATTTCACCATAGTGAACTGATTCTTATGCCCCGTCCTTTGAAGTGACCTAATAATAGTTATGTATATCTTCTTCCCCTATGGAAATGTAAAAGATGTTATCTTATAGAATCCCTTATGATTCTTTCCTGTTCATCTTTGTTTTTTTTTGTTTTGTTTTGTTTTGTTGTTGTTTGTTTGTTTGCTTGTTTGCTTTTTTGGTACTGTAGATTTTTCATTTGACTGCAAAATTTTATATTCAACTCTGGTCCTTTCATTATGTGTATTGAAATTCTATTTCATTAAATATCTATTTTCTCTAGATGAATTATATTGTTTTTCTGGGTAAGTTTTTTCTTGATTATAATCTTATCTCCTTTGCCTTCCAGAATATTATATTAGAAGACCACCAATCCTTTAATGTAGAAGCTACTACATCTTTTTGTTATCTTGATTGTGGCTCCATGATATATGAATTGTTATTCCTGGCTGATAGTGGTATTTTCTCCTTGATCTGAGTTCTGGAATTTGGTTATAATATTTCCAATAGTTTCTATTTCGGGGTCTTTTCCAGGAAATGGTTAATTGATTATTTCCATCTAAATGTAACCTTCTACTTTTATGATATCAGGGTAGTTATTTTTTTAATTGGTAAATTCCTGAAATGTGATGTTTCAGGGGTTTTTTTGCATCATCTCTTTCAGTGGGTCCAATAATAATTAAGTTAGCTTTCCTCAATCTATATTCTAGGTTAGTTGAGTTTTGAATGAGGTATTTCCTATTTTTTACTATTTTTTTCTTTATTTTGACTTTGTTTTAATGTTTCTTGATGTCTCATTGGCATCTTTAGGTTCTATCTGCCCAATTTCAATTTATAAGATAATCTTTCCTTCCTTGCAACTTTGTATCTCTTTTTCAATTTGACCCATTCTACTTTTCCAGTAGCTCTTCTCTTTAGCAGATTTTTCTTTTTTTGCCTCTTTCCAATTCTGCTTTTAAGGTATAATTTTCTTCAGGACTTTTCGTACCTCTTTTAGAAAGCTATTGATTCTATTTTCACTTTTTTCATAATTCTCATCTTTTTCCCACTTTACAAATTGCCTCTCTTAGTAGGTGTTTAACATCCTTTTTGAGCTTTCCTAGAAATTTATTTGTGTTTTTGTCCAATTCAATTATTTCTTTGTGACATTGCATATATCTGCTTTGATTTCGCTATCCTTATAGGAGTATATATTGATCTTCCCTGTCACTATAGTAACGTTCTATTGTTAAATTTTTTGTTGGTTTATTTATTTTTCCAATCTCTTTCTTGAGTTTTTCCCTCATGTTATAGTTGGGCTCTTCCCCTGGGGTGAGGAGGCACTGTCTCAAGCTTCAGAATTTTTGTGCTGTTATTTTCAGAGCTAGTTCTGAATTTTTCAGATCTTCTATTGTGGTATGATCTAAGGAGAGGTGTGTTTACTTCTCTCCTGTCTATGCTCTTACCTGGGAGCCAACACGAGGATTCCTTTATGCCCTAGAACTATAGCCAGAGACAAAATCATTTTGTCTCTGTATAGCAATAGCATTATTCTCCACCCTCAGCCCTTTCCCACTCTCCCATGGGAAATGGAATAGGATCCTGAAAACAATGCTAGCAAAGGGGTCACCTGTGTTCTCCTTCAGATCACTTGTCCAATCCCTACAATCTGTTGTGCTGAGAGTTTCTGAAGCTTCTGCCCTGCTGCTGATGCAATCTTCATGGTCGAGTATGTGATGCCTACCCACTGTACCCTGAAGAACACAACTACCCTGGTGAGACAGAACTTGCCCACTCATGCACTCAGCTATTTTGGGATAGAAAATTATTTCAATTCTACCTTTATTTTAAAGTTGTTTGGAGGAGAATTTTTGAGAATTGATGTGCATTCCTATTACTGCATCTTGGAGCCCTGTGTTGAATCATTTAAAAATAATACATATCATTGCATTTTTTAAATTTTTTTGCCATTGTCAATTTTCATTCAAAATATGCTTTAACAAAAGGGTGGCAGTTTATTGTAATGCTAGAAATGCTATTCTTCAAGGAATTGTGACTTTCTTCTTATGGCTTTGATCTCCCCTATCTCAAATTGCAAATTTAATAGACCCCCCCTTTTTTATAAACCTCAAGAAATCCTGGGCAGAAAAATATATTCAATCTCCAGTCAACTTAATGGCATAACTTTCTGAACTTAGCTAGGGTTGACCTTGGATATAAAAATGTTATGATTATATCTTAGGACAATATTGTACTTTATACCATTTAAGTGCCACTCTACTGTGCTTAAATATCCAGATTTTATAAACAGACTTTAAGGTATAAAATCTGTTTATAAAATAGATTTTGAGAATATAAGGCCACCTTAATATCATAATGAAATTCACAAAAGTACTTTAATAGAGAGAATGCTTATTATTATTAAATGAGACAATAAGCATTCTAGCAGTTGATAGCCATTCTTAATTTAAAAACAAATTTTATGTACTTGTTCCATACTTTATATTTATATATGTGTGGTTCTGGATTATAGCCTAATATAATGTAACCTCCTTGTTGTTAGACATAGTTTCAATTTGTCTTTATATCTTTAGAAACTAACATAGAAAATCCAAAGCTTAATTTATTTGAAGAGAGAAGTCTGTAGGCTTGCTCTAGCAGAATTGTGTTTATCTGTTTTCTTCTCTCAAAGATTGTGAAATTTCTGTGTTTGGTAAATGAGTGAAAGTCATTCCAAAGTTTTGTAGGGTTTATTTTTTTCCTCTTTTTTTTTTTTTTTAATCTTCTAGGTGGCAAAAAAAAAAAAAGAACTAGGGTAATTATTTAAACACCTCTCTTTGGAGTTTTGTTTCCAACAGTCTGGAGTAGTATAAAAAAATCAAACATCAGTACTTGCATTAGAAAAATATGCCTCTGATCCTGAGTCCCTCTCTCTGAGTACTCTCGGCTCCCTGCTTGCTCGTCATGCAGGATGCCCAAACCATTCCTTCCACCTGTTTTATTTTATTTTTTTTTTAGTTCTTATTTTGAAAGTTGTTGGTTTTTTGTTGTTTTCTTTATTTCTACATCATTTTTAGAGACATGTATCTCACTTTAGCACTCAACAGGTCTCTCAAGAAACAGTATTAATCCACTTATGGCAATAAAAAAAAAAAAACAACAACAAACAGTTCTCCCATGCCTATAGAGACAAACACATTCAGCCAGCCAGCGAGCCATCAACCTACAGGTGATTTTGTTGACTTTCAGGAGGACTGTTCAATTGCCCTGGTTAGAGAAACTCTGAATTTAAACCAAATGTTCTTACAAATCTCAACCAAACTTATTCCTTAGTTCTTAACAAATTGGACTTTATTTTAATGAAGAGTTGTGTAAACTTGTTTTTAAAATATATATGCCTGTGTTTAAAATAAATAAATACATAAAATGATTTTATGGGTTAATATTAAGCCAGAAAGGTGGGAAGAGTCCTGCCATAGTGTAAGCAATGTTGGTTCTAAAACCTTTGTGTGTACCTGCATCTTCTTAGACCCACTTAATGATTGTATAAATGTTACAGACTCAGGTAGAATTGACTGTGAAGGCTCCTTTTTTTTTTAAACCAATCGGGGTTAAGTAACTTGATCAAGGTTACACGGCTAATCATTATTTATGTGTAGGTGCTCATTTTCTGAGGCCGGTTTAGATCTCCAGTCATCCCAACTCCAAGGCTGTTGCTCTTAATCACTGCGCCACCTAGCCACCACTTGTGAAGGCTCTTCTTTCACAGAGCATCCACACTGAATGTTACCTGTCTCTCAAGTGAACTGAGTCACTGCATGCTAAGCTTCGCCCTCTTTCCGTGTTCAGTTCGATTCTTAGTCTGCTTAGCTTGTCCCCCAAAGGATATCTGGGTCCTGGTCCTGGAGTTCTGTGTGTGATCTTCTGGTGGAGGATGGGTTTGTTGTTCCTTTTTCCCCATTTAAATCTGTACAGGCTAAGTGGTGGGGTGGGGTGTGGGGGATCATTAAAAACTAGTTTGTAAGGTTTAGTAGGCTCGGTGGAAGGGGCCTGTTAGCATGGTTTATTTTATGTGTTTATATATCCTTGATCTTAATGTTTCTTCCAGGCAAGTTCTACTCAAAAAGAATTTGTGGTTTGAAATTTTTTTTGCATAATAATAGATCTAGAAGTAGAAATTTCAAAGGCTCTAATTTTGCAGATCAGAAAATTGATATTAAAGGAAAAAATGGCTTATTATGGTGTGGCTAGGTGGTGCAGTGAGTAGAGCACTGGCCCTGGAGTAAGGAAGACCTGAATTCAAATCCAGCTTCAGACACTTAATACTTACTAGCCTTGTGACTGTGGGTAGGTCACTTAACCCCATCGATGTATGTATTTATATACATATACCTACTGAGTGACAATAAGAAAATTAAGATTGGGAAAATACACATTCACAAGGCTGCAAACAATGATCGTAGTGGGTTTTTGACACAGAAATCCATCTTCTATTTGCTCTGGGATCAGTCCACAGAAATAATAAAGGACAAATGTTTAAAAGCCCCATATTAACCTGATAGAGTAATGCTTAAAATTTGTCTGAGGCAAACTGCTTCTGTACTTTTGCCAAAAAAAGGCATGGAATGCAGTTAAAAAGCATAACAGAAAACTTGAATAATCTTTCCAGTTCTCACAATAACCTGCTGTTGGGGCTTAACCAAAAATTTTAGTCTCTTTCAGTCTCATTTTTCTTGTCTGTAAAGTGGGCAAGTTGAATTTGATTATAAAACCTGTAATAGAACCTTGAGGCTTACAAACACTTTCCTCAGAACTTTGTGAGTAGGTAGCAAAGATATGTTTGCTTTCAGCAAAATAAGAATCTCCAAATAATTACCTGAAATATATTATGTTTCTTGTCATTTTTCATTCAGCTAGTATAATTTCAATTTAGGAATCTTGACTTCAAGTCTCATAGCATAAGCACTTATGTTGTACTAGTAGACTAAAAGACTCCCATGATCCTTTTCACCCCTGATAGTCTAAACTTTAATTTCAAAACAAAGGTGAAGAGAAAGATTTTAACAATTAGCTTTAATTCCATGTTAGGAAACTCATAATCTCATCTATTAAAGCTAATTAAATTCCTCCCAATGTTGTTTATCGGTGGACTGGCATATTCTTTTAGAAAAAAAAATATCCAAATATTAAGCACAGAACATTCTATGTTTATTGTAAAAGAAATTTATCTTTGTAAAATGAGACCTTGCACTCAGGAAGATTTTTTTTTTCCGCTGTGACTAACCTAAATGGGAGTTTCTAAATGGTTTGGCAAATATTATTTGCTTAAATATATTCACTGATTAAAATTTTACCATATGTCTTCATATAATTCCTTAGGAAACATAAATTATATAAATCTAAAAAGTGAATTAGAAATTCTTTTTTTTGCTGAATTTAGATTTATTATTCATATGGATTTCAGTAAAAATGTAAAATATCAGGGAAGTCATTTCCTTCTAGAATGACGAACAGTGCAAAGTTGTTAAGACATGTCCCTGATCTGGTAGGGACTAGCAATTCACTTCTGCAAATTTGTAAAATAACTCGTGGTCCCAGAGAATCCTCATGGAATACAGGGGATTTGACTCATCAGTAAAGTAATTGCAATAATTTGCTGTTGGAGCTTGCACACACAGAGACAGACAGACAGACAGACAGACAGACAGACAGACACACACACACACACACACACACACAACTTCTATTGTTCTCTTTTTTCCTATCTGCAAAATAAGGAATTGAACAGGAATACATTTAATATTTCTACAGCACAATCAGAAATCATGTTGTCAGAAAATGAAAATGAACACAAATATTGATATTCCCAGAAATTTTCAGAAGAATCAATAAGCGGTCTTCAGAATTATTGAAGGTGATAGGGGACTGAGTTAGGTTCAGGGGTAAGAGTAGATTCACAGAAAAAAAAATGAAGGAAGATGGAGCAAGCTCATAGGCAGAGCTAAAAAGAAATATTATTCTTTTAGAAATCATTTGAACAAATATTTCTCTTAGATTGTTAATTTATTATCAGTAAATATAGGAGACTGAAGATTAATAATAAACAGGAATCAGCAGAAGAAAGATAACACTTGACCAACAAACAGATTGAAGTTGCTGTAGCAGCTAAAGAAGAACCTATTGTCAGAATTTGAAGTAAATAAAGAAGTTGGTAGATAGAGAGACAGACAGATAGATACACAGACAGACAGACAGATAGATACATAGATACATAGATAGACAAGTGACAGAAAGACAGAAAACAAACAGATGAATAAATGAGAAATACATAGATATGACACACAAGTAATGATTTTTGAGTTGTTTCAGTTTTCTTTGACTCTCTGTGACCCCATTTAAGGTTTTTATTGTTTGCAAACATAATGAAGTTCTCTGTCCAATGAAACTATTACATTTCTTTCATTGTTTTAACTTACAAACAAAATTTACCTTCATCACAGTGTCAAAAATATAGTGATAAATTATTTCTCTCTTTTCTTTATCATGATGAATTTTAACTGAGAAAACCATATTACACATGACTGGATCTCAGATTTTCCAATTATAATTGTGATTATAAAACAATTCAGTCATTTAATAAACACCATGTGGGTATACATATATTCACACATGTGTGTATGCATACACATAGACACACACATGTGTATACATACATATCCATACTCACAGCTATTGAAAGATTCAGGAGCCCTTAAAAGTAGGTCAGATCATAATAGTGAGATTGAACTTTTCAACTGAGAATAGTTAGTTTTATTTTCAGTGTTCAGTTACCTAGTCTGAAATTTAATGTAATACACAAAGAATTTAGTTATATTTGGCTTTATTTAGCTGTATCTTTTTCCTCTGGATATTGTAAGAATTGTGATCATTTGAGATATGTTTAGCTGAAATCCATGTAGGCAATATCTAAAGATCTGTTACTATCACTGGAAAGAAGGACCCAGTCATCTTTTATCTGGAGTACAATTTATTATTATGTCATAATGTGTGTTGTTACATTCAAAAGAAATGTACAGTGTCTACTCATTACAGATGATAAAACATTTCTAAAATTACCTTGGTGATTTTGAGAGATATTGCAACAAAGATGTTGAGAGAGAGAGAGAGAGAGAGAAGGAGGAGGAGGAGGAGGAGGAGGAGGAGGAGGAGGAGGAGGAGGAGGAGGAGGAGGAGGAGGAGGAGGAGGGAGGGAGAAAGGAGGGAGAGAGAGATTTTAAATTTCTCATCCTTGTTTTCAAGACCTAGTAGATTTAGTTCAAAATACAAGCTCTAGGAATGACCCCTCTGACTGTCAACAAATCTAAAATATTCTAATTGTAAGGATTGTCATTTTAGTAGAAAGGGCACCATCTGTTCTCATGCTGAGTTTCCTTTCCAAGGTATGAGGGCAGCCTTTGACATCATGTCAACTTTCATTATAAAACACCATGCAACCTGTGATGACATGGCATGACAGATGCAATACAACTCAATATGGCATGCATGAAGTTGATACAGAAAAGTAAATGTAATTACATGTGATTTTCCAACTTAGGAAGGAGGCAAAGGAAAATTTTATATATCTACATTTTCTTTTTACATGTTTTTAGAGAAAAGCAATGAGTATTTTTTCCCAGATAACTAAAAATTGTAAATAATCTAAGGATATGACCTTAAAGAATAATATTTGGGAGCTCTCTTCTCTACAGAGCATATTTAAATATCTCAAAGCAGGATAAGAATTTGCATTTGCTAACACAGAATTCAAGGAAATGACTGCTGAAATCAAACGAATAAGTGTTCTTTTGTGTTCTGAGCACATTTTCAGAAGAATAAAGGAGGGACACATACACAAAACTTATTAACAAATGAAAAAATTTTCATTGTGTTCATTGAATTCTTCTCCTTCTTTTTCAAATCCTGCATGTATCTATGTATGTCTTTCACAAGAAAATCCCAAATACCACTGTAAATATCCAAATAAACTTTGAAATATTTTTTACATAACAGATGATATTGGGAGTAAGAATTTCAAATTATATCATCCTAAATATTAGTTTTCACTTTATAAATCCGACAAAAAAGATGTATGATGATGATGATTATATGATTTGAACAAGATCATTTCTGAAATTCTTAGCAACCATCGGAATTGATGATAGGCAAATAGTACAATGTAAGATTTGGAGTCAGAGAATTAAGTTTTGGAACCATGTCCTGCCACTTAAATGGTCTTAGAAAAATTAAATGACATCTCTGGGTATGTTTCCTCATTTATAAAATTAGAACACTTTATAAGTACCTCTATGGCACTTTTCATGTCTAAATCTTCTCATGCTGAATACTTCATAAGATGAAGAATGGGAAAGAATTCAACTGGAGAGAATATTTATCTCTATGTATATCATTCCTAAATCTATGAAGTCTGTTATTAAACTCTCTCCTGAGATATTCATACATCTCTAGCTGGATTTTTCATGTCTCTATCTGTATAGTCTTGTGGGAATCTCAAGCTCAATAACTTTAAAATAGAACTCGTTGCTTTTAGTCACAAACTGTACCATCATCTAAACTTCCCCACTTTTCTCAATGATACCATTATTCTTCCAGTCTGCCAGGCCAATAATCTGGGTGACATCATTCATTCTATACTACCACCTTCCATATCCAATACTTTGCCAAATCTCATCATTCTAGTTTCACAATACCTTACATATACATTCCTTTCTTTTCACTTAGACAGTCACCAACCTAGTTTAGGCCCATAGGTCTTGTGATTTGTCTCCCTGCTTTGTAATCTCTTCCTAACCTCTGATACAACTTCCATTCAGATGTCAAAATGGTATTTTTTTCTAAAACAACGGTCTGACTACATCAACACAACATTCAGTGAATTCTAGAAATGTCCTTTTAACTCCAAAACTAAATATAAATTCTTTTGTTAGGCATTTAAAATTCTCCATAACCTGGCTTGTTGCTCCTTTTTCAGTGTTATTAATGCTTATCTATGTACTTGAAGTCCAAATTTCAGCTAAATTCACCTACTTGAATTCCCTTACCCATGAGACATTATCTCCTCACTCTGTTCCTTTATATTGGCTATCCCTTTTCCTAGGATGAACCAACTATACATCTTTCCCTCCTAGGTTCCTTACCTTTCTTGACAACTCATGAAATCCTATCTTTCTCAGATATACTTTCCCAATACTCCCAGTTGCCAGTGCTTTCCTAGCTCATATTACTTTCCATTTTCTCTGTTTATATACTATCCAATAATCCAAAAATCAAGAATTCAAAAGATAATTGCTAAGCTACCTAAAGAGTATGAGCACAATTTCAACTAAATGACTTTATGTAGGCTCTCTCAGGTGATGCTTTAAATGCAACCATGCACCCCTACTTTCTCCACCTTCCACCACTTGCTTTCGAAACAGGAATTAAATATTTTTGCCACTGAAGTGACATGAAAATCTATTGCCATGTGGTTCTCTTCTTTAGTGATGCAGGTCAAAACTCACTTTAAACATATTCAGTCCATTATAGTGTTTCCTCCCCCTATTAGAATGTAAACTTCCAGAAGGCAAGATCTATTTAATTTTTATATCTTTATTCTCAATACCTGGTATAGTACCTAGTAATCAGTATATGATAAAGAAACACATTTTCATTCAATCACTAATTAATTTTTTCTACTAGACTGAGGTAAGGGAGTGTTTCTTTTTTTGTTTTTGTATCTCCATTGCCTAGATCATTTTCTTTATATAAGAGAAATTTTAGAAACATTTGTTCAAATTAATTGAACTGATTAGAAATTTGCATTCATCCCCCTTTTTGTGTAGTACTTTAACAGTTTAAAATCCAGCCACTGATTTTATTTTATATAAATATATTTAAAACAATGTTATAATTTTATCTACATTTCCAGAATACATTCATGTGTATTTAAAATATCCCTCCAAAATTTGGATTGTACAATATGTTCACCAAGATCCATAGAAAAGAAGAATCACTCAATGCTTTTGAAGTTCAATTATACACTAAATTCTGGCAATAAGAATTCTCAATCCTTACCTTGATACTTACTTTCTAGAGGACTTTGCTCAAATCATTATGTTTCTCTAACTCAATTTTGATTTTGTCTGTGGCCTCAATAAATTTTGGAGGTCCTGATCTCACTACTACTTTTATTGTCAAATCAGGTCACCAGAGGTCAAGACTGCTGATTCATTTCCCTCAGTATTCTAGGTGTACCACTAATTTATTAGGATTTCATTAATTTTTTTCTTCAGTTCAATCACAATTCTTACATACTCCTTTCCTATATCTATTATCAGTGCCAGTTAACATCTCTTCCAATTAATTGGTGCACATAGATCTTAGCATCCAGTATAATTTTCACCACTCAGTAACTCTCCAATAATATTAATATCCTATTAACATAAATTACTTTTACAATAGTGCATTTACTAAGCAGTTAATAGAAAAATGCACAAGTAGCAACAAATTCTACTTCAATCGGGGACCACATTCTCTTCTCTACCAACTTGTTCTCTTGTGGGTGAGGGGCACTGTAAGATTAAAATGGTTTCCACAAAGCATTTAGTCTACTAAATTCACTTCCAAATACAAAATGGCTACAAGACCTTGCATAAGACCCTAGTTGCAGGTCACAGAACTGATCTCTTGTGGTGGTGAGTCAAGCAGGTCACTCAGCATTTCTAACAAACTCTATAATGGCGTCCTTTTTCTGGATGTCTGCCACTTGCTTTCTGCCTTTGTCCAATATCCCTTCATCTTAAAAGAGGAAATAATAGGCAGAAATTGGAAAAAAGAAATGTTAATCTTGAGCAACCACCTCCACTCCTCTACCCAGTGATCAACAGTAGTTCTTTCTCCTCACTTGAGTATAGTCAGGGAAAGACAGAAATGGAAGTGACCATATCTTTTATATGCAAGCTCAACTCTGAATCAGTAGACTTTTGAAAACTTTCTTAATGATTTAGTATACATATTGGAAACAGTTATAGGATACACGTGCATGCTTCTGCATCTGGAAGCAATAAGCTTCCATTGCATGTCATCATGAACTTAAAGAAACAATTTCACCAACCCACCCCTCCACTTCATATGAGTTGTCAGGTACAAAACACACTGAATGTGATCTGAGGCTAACTCTCTTGCTGGTCAGCCACTAGCTTCATGTAAAATGAGAGAAGTGTACTATTGTACTACATTATTTCAAAGTCCCCATTTAGCTTGCTGAAGTCTACCTCCTGTGATTGTTTGTGATTTACTTCTAGCATTTGTGAAATAAAATTTATAACATACAGTCTTATGTACCTTTTCATTGTTCTTATGTTGCATTTGCATCTGACTTTTCATAATCTAGTTTAGGATTTTCTTGGCAAAGATAAAGAGTGTGGTGTGCCATTTTCTTCTCCATCTCATTTTACACATTAGAAAACTGAGACAAACAAGGATAAGTGACTTACCTAGGGTCACACAGCTAGTAAGAATCTGGGGCTTGATTTAAGTTACTGAAGGTGAATGTTCCTGGAGTCATGCACAGCACCCTATCAACTTTTCTTTCTGGTTACTCTCTCACCTATTTTACACAGGACTATGTAATAAATGTTAAGGTTTTCCCTACTTTACATAAAGAAAGGGAGAAAGATTGCCTTACACACACAAACACACACACATAGCTAATACATAACCTATAGTTAAATGTAAATATTGCCCTGTAAAGATAATTTGAAAAGTCCACATTCATATATATACATACATAGGTGTATATATATATATATATATATATATATACACACATATATACATATATATTCATAGGTCTATAGGTTTATATGCACATATAAACATATGTTATGGCCACAGTCCCACATCCTCCCCCAAAATTAAAAAAAATAAAGAGTCAAAAAATAAATATAGTTGTATGCACTGAAAAAATTATTATGCACAATTACTATATGAACTATATTTACTGTGAAAGGAATATTTTTGTCCTTTGATTCAAATAAAATTGTGTTATTCATTTTTAATCATCATTGTTTTTTTGTCAAATTTATTGTCATTCTTTTCTTCCCAATCTTCCTACAATATTCAATTTTACTACCATCTATTATTCCTAAGAGAGTGATTATAGAACATTCTCAGTTTTCTGCAATGCAAACAGGAGGAAAACAATATGTTTCATTTCTCAGGTCAATGAGAGGGCACAAAAGACAAAGAAATATCAATTTCTTTCTTTTAATGGATATTAAGCAATATTAGGCTGAGCAATGTCCTTTCATCAATTAAAAAAATGTTTAGATAATGCATCCATATAGATGCCCCTATTGTCATCTTTGATATAATAACATGGCAGTTAAAATTTTATCTCCCTGTTTAAAAAGAAAAAAAAATCTGATTTCATTAGGCATACATTTTGAATAGTTTCAAAGATAGCACCACCCCTGGAATGGCCTCTGGACAATAGTACAGTTATTAAAATTATTTTGTTCATTGTCAATATCCAATTCATTAATGATATTTTTTACTATATCTATACTCTCTAAAATGTATTCCCTTCCCTTCCATTTAAGTAGCCAATACTCCAAGCAAGGATTATGTTATATTAGGCCAAAATTAGTATAACAGCTAATCTAGATGACTTCAGGTCAAAAGGCACATTCAAATAAGAAATTGGCAATATTATTCCACTTTGCATGCAAAATAACAAATTTTCTTATTTGCAATTTATTTCTAATATATTTCTGAAGCAGATAGTACAGTTATTGCAGAAGTACTTTCTTCTCTTTGAAGAGGGGGGAACTACAGATAGAGAATATTACTTATAATGTTTGAAATCAATGTCACACTTATTTTATTTTATTGTGTTTTTTTTAACTAAAATAGAAAGAATAACTTTCTGGGTGGTGTATAGAAAAGGTGAATTACCAAAAACGATGTAAATAAAATGATAGCAAAATAAAGTTTTAAAAAGCTCAAGGATAAAATAAATGGGTAGGCTTGATGGGTTAAAGATGAATCCTGGTAAACAGTTTAAAATACTATCAAAGGGATGCTAGGTAAAAATTTTCAACAGAAATGATGATCTATTAGAACTAGTAGGACTTACAATAACCGTTTATTCCACACTCACTGCCCCGCTCCCTTTCTTTGAAATGTCACATATACATACAACATTGTAGATAATACAGAAATATGATGTAGAAGATAGTACACTTAATGTATCAATGTCATAAAGAAAAAAATAATGGAGTGATGCAGTTATTTGCTTTGGCCCTGGGCTATTAAACATTCTGAATAACAGTTTTCATGAATGACTAGATGGCATTCTTATTAAATTATCACATGTCTCTAAACCAGGTGGTATAAGAAACAAGTTGTATACCAAAGTAAAAATCTAAAAAAAAAAAGTTTGGAAGACTAGAAAATAGGCCAAATATATTATTAAATTAAATAAGGAATTTTTTTTACAAACTTTGATTATCATTCTACTCAACAAAAATTGAGTCTAGTTCTGGATACCACACTTTTTTGAAGTACCTAACATGTATATCCTAAAGGAGAGAAATTTTGGTGGTGATGATCACCATCTTCATAAATTTAAAGTACTGTCAACACGGATTAGATATTAGACTTACATAGTGTGCTTCTAGAGATTGAAGCAACAAATAAAAGATAAAAGGGGCATATTTCAATTTGAAATAAAGTAAAATTTCTTCCCAATTTAAAATATCAAAAAAAAAAAATGAAATGAATGGGCTTCTTTTAGAGGTGACTTCCCATCATTGGTAGTCCTTGGAGAAAGATTGGGTAATCACTTGTTGGGGATATGATAGAGGGATTTCTTGTTCTGGGAGATAGTGAACTGAATAATCTCTGAAGTCCACTCTACCTAAGATTCTGTGCAGCAAATGATAGGGAAAAGCAAACTATTATCAGGAAGTAAAGGTAATGATGACATGCATAAATGTGAAAAAAAAACTACAGAAATATTCGCCTAGGGTAAACTTTCCCAGAGAAAACTACAGTGTCATTGAAAAGAAAGAACATAGACTTAGAATGCACTCATGATCAGAAACAAAAATGTAGCTATGACATCATGTCTTTAGTAACATTGAGCTCTGATGCCATTTCCCTTCCTGTAATATCCTCATTCTACTCTCACTTGAATGCAGCAGCTCTGCTCATTGAAACAGTCATCTCAGTACCTCAACTTTCTGGTTTCTTCTGGCCAAGTCTCAACAGTTATGGTTAGTTTACCTTTAAGGTTTTGATACTTAGTTCTCTTCTCAGTTACCAGGTGTCATGCTATTTACTTGAGTCTTCTATTCTCTACATATTTTTTCAGTGTCTCTCTAGTTCTTGGATATAAAGAAAGAGGTCTCACTGCAGCCATTTAGTTCACCTCTCTTTGGAGGTGAATATTTTATAATAACTATTTTTATGTTGTCATGTCAGTAAATGACTTTTGAATGAGTTTACTATATATAATCATTTTGTATTATGCGTAAGGAAACTAATGTGGGTTCAAGATTTATACTTTTGGCACTGTGGATGCTCAGAGTACATTGTACCCAGAGGTAGTAGATCCAAACTTCAAATGGAAAGAACTGAAATGAAGGAAATAGAAGGTCTTGGAGCTAGGAAGTATTGGCATATTATATATCCCTTGGTGGGAAAAGCAAAAAAAAAAAAATAATAACAATTGTTTTTCAAGGCAATATCTACCAAGTTTGATTAACCTTCGTCTCAGGGTAAGAAGCCATATTCTAAATTTTAATATTGATTATATGAACCACACTTAAAAAAATCTCTCAAATAACTTGAATATTTCATTTTTTTTTAAAGCAATTGGGGTTGAGTAACTTGCTCAAGGTTACACGGCTAGTCATTATTTATGTGTGGGTGCTCATTTTCTGAGGCCGGATTTGATCTCGGGTCATCCCAACTCCGAGGCCGGCGCTCTTACTCACCCCTTTAGGGCAATTGGGGTTAAGTAACTTGCCCAAGGTTACATGGCTAGGTTTTTGTTTGTGTGGATTAAGTGTCTGAGGCCGGCTCCAAACTTAGGTCCTTCTGGCTCCAGGGCCAGCTCTCTATTCACTGCGTCACCTAGCCGCCGCTTGAATATTTCTTAAGCTATAGGTATACATTTAAAAAAAAAATATTTGCTGACAGCTTTGTTATCAATAACAAAAATGCAATCCGCCAAATACCCAACAAGCCTTAAATAAGCTTTCTTTAAAGAATACCAATTGAAGAGATCAAGTATGAATTTGTTAAGTATCTCTGTAATTCTTGGCTATTATACTATTGTCTAATCAATGTAATTTCTGAGTTCTGGGAAAAATGCTGTACATATGTGTGGATACCTACTGTATCTTTATAAATGTGCTTACCAGTTTTGGGCTTTAAAGATTAATCTTATTTATTCCCAAATGATGTTTCACCTTAGGGAATATCCTATCAAAACAGAAATAAACTCAAAAGAAAGAACATCTTAAATCTTTTCAACTAACAACCCAGTAGGAAGGAGTTGACAAAACAATGAGAGAAACATAAGTATCCAAAATGTTTGGGAATGCAAAGATAGTAAGGGCAGATCTAAAAGAGGAACTTGGACTCACTTCCCAAATTTTACTTAGGTTCATATTTGGACTGATTATCATAAATAAAACAATTTGGACCACATGCAACACAGTTGCTTTATTCTTAGTGAAAGAGCCAAGGGATTAAATTTGATTTCTGCCACTTACTTCTACATTACTGAGGTTTTGATGACTGAGATGGTACAATTATTTGGAAAGCGTTGAGGACTCAAAAAACCGCAAATATTTATGAAGATAAAGTAGTATTCTTTTATATGAATCTGTATGCTTAGTCATTAGATCAGAAATTTAGAACTGGAATTCAGTACCTTTTCTTTACAAATGAGTAAAATAAGACTTTAAGTGAAGTCTTACATGGTTAAAAAGAAAAAAAAATGGAACTTGAATATGATTCTTTCACCTCAGATCCAGGACTTGTTCCACTGTAACATGTTGCCTCCAGAGAAAGTAAAGTGGTAGCCAGTGTTCTACAGAAAATTCCAAATCAATGACTTCATTGAGTAATTCTTTCATCAGCTTCTGAAAATGCATGAATTATTGCACAAGAGGACCAGTAATTCCCCTCAGTACACTAAGGTATCATTTAACAAAGTCTTGTATCAGCATATTAACACATTTACCATGTCATAAAAATGCTTAATTTCTTCTTAGTCTACATGAAAAGAATAATAGAGTTGACCTTTTCTACCATGGGATTCACCATGATAAAAATGTTGGATTCAAAGAAGCCAAAGGTTATAACATGAAGTTTTGGAACTTTCAGTACATACACAATACCAGAAGAGTTGTGGTAGTCATTAAATTTATTCTGGATGAGCACCTTGATAATTGGTTGGTAATTTTAAAGATTATTAGTTGTGAAAATGCTGAAGTTGGCATCAGGAACAGCAGATAAAACCCCAGAGGAACTGTATACTCCCCCTTAATTTACATGTGGATTATGATATGTGGTGGAAGATAGTTCGTACCCTGAAAATACCACGATTTGCAAGATCCTTAATATATTGATATAAGATGAATATATAACTCATAGAGTCAATTATTCACTTGAGAAAGTTTGTGTGAATGCATACATGAGGCATATTAAAATGCTATAATTTTCTATATCTATAGTCTTTATAACCTAGCTATTAGGTACTTTATTGTGAAGAGAGTAACACATCAGACACATACAGTTATTTTTTTATGACAATAACTCAGGTAGCAGCTTACATCCTTATGCACTCTATCACGTTGGTTGTTTTGTCTTTTAGATGCTATCTTTCTCTGCTAAATTGAAGCTAGGGTAATTGGTGATTAATATGCATGGTGTCCTGAACTATGATTAGTAGACAGCCTCTCTAATCTCCCCCCACCCTGATTTATCCTTTGCAGCAATTTTTGTTAAAATAGGGGGAAAAGGGGCGGAGCCAAGATGGCGGAGTAGAAACAGCTAGTCCAAGCCTCTCTGCCCCCAGATTCTCCACAAACCACGTAAAAAAGGACTCTGAGGGACTTCTGGAGCCCCAGCACCCACAGAACGACACAGAGAGGCTAGCCTCCCGCTGAGGACAGCCCAGCACCCTGCAGGAAGGACCAGCGCAGCGGTCTGGGAGCCGGCAGAGCGCAGAGCGCAGGAGCCGA
Source organism: Gymnobelideus leadbeateri (assembly GCA_011680675.1). Taxonomy (NCBI): domain Eukaryota; kingdom Metazoa; phylum Chordata; class Mammalia; order Diprotodontia; family Petauridae; genus Gymnobelideus; species Gymnobelideus leadbeateri. The sequence continues at coordinate 141,605 of WOXC01006248.1, forward strand.
GCCGAGCCGAGCCCAGGTCCACGTGAGCCAAGGTTTTAGCCCCAGGGTGGCAGGGCCAGCAGCCGGCTGGAGGAACCCCAGAACACCAGGAACTGTGGCGACCCCAGAATTATCAACATAGACTTGCCTAGGACAAAGTGAGAGGTTGGTGTCCTATGGACTTTGGGACCTGTATTTGGGGAATGCGTCAGCTCCCTCCCCTGGGGGCTAGAAGCCTCTGAGGAGACACGCCATTGTGTAGTTTTCATAGGCATTTCCGGCTCCCAGCCTACAAATCGTGGGGAGATCCAGCGATCAGTCTTGGGGGGTAATCGCTCTTGCTTTAACCTCCCTGGATCTGGATTGTGATCTAGGGTGGAAGTTGTGGGTGGGTTTATAGCTTGCCAGAAACGGAAGTTGCCCCCCACACGTTCGGGACGAAAATTCCTCTATCTGGCCTTAAAGCCATAGTGTGGCAACAAGCCCAAAAGTCAAGCAATTAAGTGGCAACATGCCAAGGCAAAGGAAACAGAAAAATGCAACCCTAGACTCCTATTTTGGGGGCGTAGAGCGGGAAAAGGACTGTGAGGTCAGAAGTCCTGCTCCAAAAGCCCCAGGGGAAAACATGAGTGGGTTGCAGGCCATAGAGGACCTTAAGAAGGACTTTAAAAATCAAATAAGAGAAGTGGAGGAAAAATTGGAAAGAGAAATGAGAAGGATGCAGGAAAAGTATGAAATGAGGGTCAACAGCCTGACTGAGGAAAACAACACCTTAAAAAATAGACTAGCTCAAATGGCAAAGGAGGCCCAAAAGGGCATTGAGGAGAAGAATGCCTTAAAAAGTCGAATTTGCCAGATGGAAAAAGAATCTCAAAAGTTCACTGAGGAGATTCATTCCTTCAGAGTTAGACTGGAGCAAATGGAAGCTAGTGACTTTTTGAGAAATCAAGATGCTGTTAAGCAGATCCAAACAAATGAAAGATTAGAAGGCAATGTGAAATATCTCATGGGAAAAACCACTGACCTGGAAAATAGATCCAGGAGAGACAATTTAAAAATTATTGGACTACCTGAAAGCCATGATCAAAGAAAGAACCTAGAAATCACCCTTCAAGAAATTCTCAAGGAAAACTGCCCTGATGTTTTAGATCCAGAGGGCAAAATAGAGGTTGAAAGAATCCACAGATCACCTCCTGAACAAGATCCCAAAAAGAAAACTCCCAGGAATATTATAGCCAGGTTCCAGAATCCCCAGATCAAGGAGAAAATACTACAAGCAGCCAGGAAGAAACAATTTCAATATTGTGGAAACACAATCAGAATAGCCCAGGACCTGGCAGCTTCTACACTGAGGGATCGAAGGGCATGGAATATGATATTCCAGAGGGCAAAAGAACTGGGAATGAACCCAAGGGTCACCTACCCAGCAAAACTGAGTATTTTGTTTCAGGGGAAAATATGGTCATTCAGTGGAATAGAGGACTTTCAAGCATTCTTGAGGAAAAAACCAGAGTTGAATAGAAAATTTGACATCCAGACGCAAGAAGTAAGAGATGCCTGAGAAGGTAATCAGGGAAAAGAAATCAAAAGGAACTTATCAAAGTTGAACTATTTACATTCCTATATGGAAAAGCAATATCTGTGACTAATGATATCTTTCTCACTATGAAAATAATGGAAGAAGGGGGTGTGGTCATATGAATACATATGTGAATGTGTGTGTATATGGTTACAGTTATATATGGATAGAGGGCATAGGTTGAATTTGTTGGGAAGGGAGAATACTCAAGGGATGAAATTATGAGGTGAGAGAGGAAAGTGGCAAGAGGAGATGGGGAGAGACATGGTAGGGTAAACTATCTCATGTAGGGGAAGTGGTTGCAAAGGAGGGAGAGAATAAGGAAGGCTAAAAAGGCAAAACCACATTCACATTGAATTTGGTTCAGGGAGAAAATGACATACATACTAAATGGGATATCTCAACCTGCAGCAGGATAGGGGGAAGGGGGATGAGAGGAGGGATGATGGATGGGAGGGCATCCTTGGGGTGAGGGGAGGTTGGAAGTACCCACTATAGAAGAGGGACAGGATCATGTAGGGAATGGACCAGGTGGGGGGTGGGATGAGTGGGAGGGAATTATAAGCAACCTTGTACAATATATCTACCATGATAATGTTTTGCATAGCTAGACATGTACAACATATACTGAATTACTTGTATCCCAAGAGGGAATGGGTGACAAGGGAGGAAGGAAATGGATCTGAAATTCGAGGTCGTAACATTAAATGTTTCAAATATAAAAAAAAAAAAAAATAGGGGGAAAAGTATGGCTCCCACAGCCATACTTACCACCCCATGTAAGTTTGCTGATGTAATAACAGTGACAAGGAAACAGATGGTTAGTGAACCACTGGCATGAAGTAAACTTTATATGCCCTTCTATTCTTGGTTTTGGTAAATTGCAAAATAATAAAATACAAACATGCATATTTTCAGGACTTTTTGAACCCAGTGAAAAATTGGAATAGTACAGATCACCTCCAATAGAGAGATATTTAAATATGTAAATTTCTCATCTAATCCATGTGAACATTCCATCTTATGACACAGAGAACTCATAGCCCATGCTTGCCCATTCTGTACACTTTGTGTCTGTGCATTCTAGTTTATCCCAGGAATTGATTCAACAAATACCCTTCTAAGGAATGTATTTAGTACTTTAAAATATGGATAAGTTTTGTTGTTGTTGTTTTTTTAATACAATATTCAGCGAATCAGAATGTTGGGTGCTACATCAGGCTTTGAAATTCTGAGGAAAACACCTTAAACATAATTATTGAAAAAGATGGCTCCCTCTAAATTTATACTAGACATGCTTCACTCATGTTCTATGCTGATAACTCATCTTGCTGTGGGTTTGACTGTGCTTTCAAAGCCTATAGCAAAAGAATACCAGCTCTTAACTTAAAAAAATGTGTCAAATTGAGACCTTCCAATATATCGTTTATGTATCAACCCAGAAAAGCACTGAATTCAGACCTTTAAATGCATGTTAATTACAAGTCATCTGAAGATCAGCATTCTCTGTTTCAATCAATTAATTAAAAAATGTTTCTTAAAGATATACTCTGTGCTAGACATTCTACTAGGCCCTAGAGATATAAATTTTTTTTTAAATAACCCTTATTTTAAGGTTAGATGCTATCAAGGGAGATTTTATATGTACATATATATATATATATTTGTATATAAAATTCATATATACATACATACATGTACGCATATGTATGTGTGTGTGTGTGTGTGTGTGTGTGTGTGTGTGTGTGTGTGTGTGTGTGTAATAGTAAGGAAATTTAAAGATCCCCCTGTGTTGTCTTGGTTTTTGGTTCGAGTTTTAAAACCCAGAGTTTGTGAATTTCACTTCTGGCATGGACTTGAGTTGAAAAGAGAGGGCTGAACTGGGAGGAGCTGGTGCCTTGGATTTGGAGAGGCACAAGCAGAGGAAGACAAGCAGAAGAAATTTTGGAAGCAGCATCTTGGAGGCAGAGAGAGATAAAGGATTGCTGAGGACTAGTTTGAGCTTCCCATGACTTTTGAGAGCTGCCACCAGGAGCTGCCAAGGACTGAGGACATATGACTGTGATGCTGGTACTTTTTTGATTTTGTTTTGCCAGAATCTTTTGCTGGTGAAGTACAGTGTGTTGTTGCAGAGGTCCTGGAACCTTGCTGTTGGTTCAGAAGCCCTGAAGAAGGATTTTCTTGTTGTATATTTACAGAAATCCTGGAGGAGGTTCTTGCTAATATTTTCAGGGGTCCTGGGTCTGTTCTGCAGTCAGAGAATGAATTAATGAAGACACTGCCTATGTATCTTGTGTCTTTGTTAAGCTTTGTCTCCCAAAGAACAGAGATTGCTGAGAACTTGCCTCTGGCCAAGTTGAAGAAAAGACCTCTCTTTGGGTATTAAATGCTGTGATGATACCCTAACCTTGTTGTAACTCAGAGGTAGATGTCCTTTGTGCTCTCTACTGTCCCTTTTGAGAAGGTGCTTGGCCTTAACTGATGTTCATTGTAATGCACTTTTGATGCAGGGGTGGGAAACTTTTGACTTTTTTGTGCTCTGTGACTGAGCAAATGAATGTACTTTGTCTATGACTAGAAACTAATCTCCATTTAAGAAAAGGGTCTTTGGAACTGACTAAATAAATGAACTTCCCAGGGGTGGAGTAGTACTTGGAAATTATTGAATTACATTTGGTGAATGCTGTATTTTGATTTTCTCAGTTCTTAATTTGTCACTGAATAAAATGGAGAGAGTCTATGCTGGTATTTTCAAACTTGGAAGTTGCCTTTGCTGGGCATTACAATATATAATACACACCCAAAATATGGATTAGAGAGAGGGCATTATCAAATGGGAGTAAGACCTCAAGTAAAATTTGGTACTAAAGTTGAAGTAGAATAGAAATTCTAAAAACTAGATATAAGAAAATAGTGTGTGTGTGTGTGTGTGTGTGTGTGTGTGTGTGTGTGTGTGTGTGTGTATATATATATATATATATATATATATATATATATATATTATGTATGTGTTATCTGAAGCCTTCTTTTATATGGTGGTGAAGGGTTTTAAATGTAAAAAAAAATTCTCTTTAATCCTAGTGGCATTAGGGAGCCACTTTAATTTATTGAGAAGGTAAGTGACATGGTAAGATCTATGATTCAGAAAATCACTTTGACAGCTTTGTAGTGGAGGGATTGTTGTGGGGAAAGACTTAAGGCAGGAGGTTTAATTATTCATGTGAGAGATGATGGTGAACTGAAGTAGTTTTATGACTATATGAGTAGACAGAAAGGGATGGCCTTGGGAAGTGTTACAATGGAACAAATGGGAAGATTTGACAATTAAATGGATAGTTCATTGACCTGGGTGATTTGAAGGATGATGATGTCCAGAAAGTTGGCTATTTAAAGTTTGGCTGTTTTTTTTCTTTCCTATAATTTCCTTTTTTTCTTTCTTTGTTTTTTCTTTTAATATAATAATCCATAAATCCTAATTATCATTTCTGAAACTAAATATGGAATTGTTTGAAGGGCAAAAAAATCATTTTCTATATTAGTTAGCACACCAAAAATATACATGCAAATAAAGTAGACATTTAAAAAGACATGCAGAATTTTTTACTGTCCCATAGAAAAGTGTCACATGACAAATGTTGCTCAGTAGGTCTAGAGGAGGGAAAGGGAATCAGATTTATCCGGACAATTGAAATTCTTTCCCTGCCTTATGCATACACAAATTCAGAACTATCGATAATAAATAAAGAGCATTAGACAAAATTAGACATTATTCATTCTAAAAAAAAAAACCTTCCTTGCTGTTATAATTTCTGAATTTTATGCCTGTAATACACAAGTGATATGCAGCATGGAACAGTAAAGTACCAATGAGTACCCACAATTGAATCCTAATGAATAACCAAGATATTATATACGGAAAAGATTCACTTGCATTCATTGGTAGCCAAACCAATCACAAAACACCATAAATGCAAACTTTCTGAAAAGACAGTCTAAATATTGATGACATAGAAATGAGGTAAACATAAATAACAGAGTTTTATTTGATAAAAGAAACCTGACTGACATTTGAAATAAATGAGAAGGATGTTTTTTTTTTGTTTGTTTGTTTTGTTTTTGTTTTATTTTGTTATTTCCTATCTATAAGACATCAATTGATTAGAGCTACATAATTATTAGAATTAAAAAATGGAATATTTCTTTGGACTGTATCTATATTTCACTTCTCCATATATTTGGCAAAGAGAAAATCGTCATCTAGGGGAAAAAGGTGGTTCAAAAGCACATTTGGGAGTAGAACCAAGAAGGCAAAGTATCCTAAGCAACCCAGATGAGCTCTTCCCAAATCCTCTCCAAACAACTTTAAAATTATCATCAAATAAAATTTTGAAGTGGAAGAGGCAATGAAAGGACAGAATAAGATATTTTTCTAGCTTACGATAATTTGAGAAGTGATCAGGAAAGGTCAGCAACACCAGGGCGGGCCCAGCTCTGAGCTGGGAGCACCAGCAGTGGGCCTTGGAGGTAACTGCAATAGAAGCACCCAAAACTTTCAGGAGCTCTCAGACCAGATGTGAATGGGTTCAGATGATTGGTCAGAAGGTGATTGTAAGAGAACTTTGTTGGCACTTGGTGAACCTGAAATTGATTACAAACTTCATTGTCCCTAAATAATTCTGGGTCAGTTTAAGAGTAAAGGAGTGATTATGAGCAGTCGTCACAAGAGGAGCAGGGGCTCTGCACACAGATACTAGGTGGAGAAGAACACTGGCATATATGGCTATGAAAGAATATGTGAACTGGTCACAGTTCCGGGGTCAAGAGGAGTGATAGCAATTGAGACTGCAGGAAGATATGGGCATTTCCTGGGTAACGGTCAGAGTGCTGACAAAGATAATAATAACCCTACTTCTTCCTGGATTACATCACATTAGAAGTGCCAAAACCTTCCTGATTCCCTGATGTAACTTTGAAAACAACAGAATGAAAAAGCCTAAACCTTTGGACAGTGGCTTCCTAATCCAACTTGTTTAGAGGCTAACTTTAACAAAAAGTGGAAAGTCAGGAACTGGAAGTCAGGAACTCTGGAAAACAAACAAATAACAACAATAACAAAAAGAAAGTAAACATAAAATGCTACCATGATGGTAGGGAAGAGCAAGACATAAACTCAGAAGAAGAGCATCTTGTGAAAAAAAGCAAAAAAACTACAAGGAAAGGCTCAAAGAAAATACTAATTAAACCCACACCCAACTAAACAAGGATTCCTGCAAGAGTTAAAGAAAGATATGAAAGTGGTAGAAGAAAAATTAGGAAAATAAATGAGAGTGGTGAAAGAAAATAATGAAAAGTGAATGAATAGCTTGGTAACATGTTGCACAAAAAATACTGAAGAAAATAACATTTAAAAAAAAAAGAATTTCTCTAAAGGTAAAAGGGAAAAAAAATCAATGAAGGAAAGAACTTAAAAAGCAGAATGTTCCAAATGGAAAAAGTGATATTCTGAAGAAAATAATCCTAAAATAATTAAAATTGAGAAAGTAAAAAAATATGTGACATCAAGAAACAAGAAAGCAAAGTCAAAAGAATGGGGAAAAAAGATAAATATGTTAACTATGTCATTGGAAAAATGATTGATTTGGAAAATAGACCAAGGTAACATAACTTTGAAATAATTGTATGACATTAAAGATATGAACAAAACAAAGGGACTAGGAATTATATTTATTGGTTTTCTTTTTCTTTCTTTTTTTTTTGGTCTTTATTAATTTGTTAGTTTACTTTTACTTTACAGGATTCAATTCCACAATTACTTTAGTTTCAAATTTTCATCCCCACACTCTCCTTCCTCCTGTCCCCCATAGCAGCATACAATCAAGTATAGGATCTGCAAATAGTTTCACATTAGACATTAGTCAGGTTATAAAGGATTTTATCAGATGGAATGAACAATGAGAAAGAGGAAACAAAACAAAACAAGAAAAAAGAGAGAGAGAGCAGGTAGTTTGCTTCAATCTGCATTCAAACTCTGTTCTTTCTAGTTCTTTCTCTGTATGTAGATATCTGTCTCCATCATGACTCTTTTGGAGTTGACTTATAACCCTGCATTGCTGAGAAGAGCCTGGTCTATCAAAGCTGGTCATCACACATGTGTTGTTTTTCTAGTTGTGTACAAATTTCTCCTGGTTCTGCTCTTCTCATTCAGCATCAGTTTGTATAAGCCTCTCCAGGCAAATATGAAAACTGTATGCTTCTCATATATTATAGCACAATAGTGTTCCATTACATTCATATACCACTACATGTTTAACCATTCCCCAACTGATGGACATCCATTTAATTTCGAATAGTTTTCCACCACAAAAAGAGCTGCTATAAATATTTTTGTATATATGGGTCTTCCTGCCACTTCTATGATATCTTTGGCATACAACCCTAGAAGTGGTATTGCTGTGTCAAAGGGTATGATATTACTTATAGCCCTCTGGTCATAGATCCAGATTGCTCTCCAGAATGGTTGAATCAGTTCACAACTACACCAACAATGCATTAGTCTTCCAATTTGTTCACATCCTCTCCAGAATTTGTCATCATCCTGTTTTTTCATCTTAGCCAATCTGACTGGTGAGATGTGGTACCTCAGAGTTGTTTTGATTTGCATTTCTCTAATCAATATTTATTTGAGCCTTTTTTCATATGCTTATAGATATCTTTAATTTCTTCCTCTGAAAACTGCCTGTTCATATCTTTGACCATTTATTAATTGGAGAATGACTTGCATTCTTTTTTTTTTTTTGGAGGGCAATTGGGGTTAAGTATCTTGCCCAAGGTTACACGGCTATGTTTTTGTTTCTGTGTGCATTAAGTATCTGAGGCCGGATCTGAGTTCAGGTCCTTCTGACTCCAGGGCCAGCAATCTACTCACTGCACCACCTAGCTGCCCCATGACTTGTATTCTTATAGATTTGTCTCAATTCTCTGTATATTTTAGAAAGGAAGCTTTTTTCAGAGACATTGGTTGCAAAAAATTCTTTCCCAATTTTCTACTTCCCACTTAATCTTGGTTACATTGGTTTTATTTGTACAGATGCTTTTCAGTTTCATGTAATCAAAATTATCCATTGTACGTTTTATAATGCTTTCTAATTCTTGTTTGGTCATAAAGTCTTCCCCTCTCCATAAACCTAACAGGTAAACGATTCTTTGCTTTCCCAGATTGCTTACACTATCAGCCTTAATACCTAGATCATGCACCCATTTAGACTTGATTTTGGTATATGGTGTTAGGTAGTTGTCAATGTCCAGTTTATGCCATATTATATTCTAGTTTTCCCAGAACTTTTTGTGAAATAGAGAGTTCTTATCCCCAAAACTGGGGTCTTTGGGTTTATCAAACAGTAGATTACTATAATCATTGACTGCTGAGTCTCATGTATGCAATATACTCCATTTATCCACTGCTCTATTCCTCAGCCAGAACCAAGTAGTTTTGATGACTGTTGCTTTATAATACTGATTAAAATCTGGTATAGCTAGGTCACCTTCCCTAGCACTTCTTTTCATTAATTCCCTTGATATTCTAGATCTTTTGTTCTTCCAAATTAATTTTGTTATGATTATTTATAGATATATAAGGTAAATTTTTGGTAAATGGATTGGTATGATACTAAATATATAATTTTATTTAGGTAAAATTGTCATTTTTATTATATTAGCTTGACCCTGTCTTGAGCAATTGATGTTTTTCCAATTAGTAAGACTTGACTTTATTTGTGTGAGAAGTATATTGTAGTTGTGTTCATATAGGTCCTGGGTTCTTCTTTTTTTTTTTTTTTTTTGGCAGGTAGACTCCCAAATAGTTTATAATGGCTACAGTAACATTAAGTGGGAATTAGCTTTCTATCTCTTGCTATTGAATTTCATTAGAAATATGCAGGAATGCAAATGATTTATGTGGGTTTATTTTATATCCTCCAACTTTGCCAAATTTATTTATTGTGTCAAGTAGTTTTTTACTCAATTCTCTAGGATTCTCTGAGTATATCATGATATCAACTACAAAGAGAAATAGCTTGGTCTCTTCTTTGCCTCATTTGACTCATTTGATTTCTTTTTCTTCTCTAATTGCTACTGTGTAGTGGAAAGCACCCCAACATCCCCAGGGTGGCTGCAAACACAGGTTCTTAGATCTGCTTTTCTAAAGGAAAGCAATTCAAAATGGGTTAACAAGCTTACTTTAATCAATTAAACATAGATAATTTACCTAGTTCAGGGGAAAAAAATTTAGCACCCCAAAATTCAAAGTATACAGAAGTTACAAGACAGAGAAAAAAATCAAACAGACAGGCTTCCAAACTGTGCAACATTACATCAATACCAAATCAAAGTTACCAGAGAGGGAAGCATCAGCATCTGGGTTTTCAAAGCCAGGGGGTTCTCAAGGGCTGCCCAGAGTCTCATCTGGTCAAATCACACAACACTTCTCAAAGTGAGCCCCAAAGCAAAGCCTCACATCAAGGATTATAAAGCCTTCTCCAGGGTCAAAGAATGTAACCACCCTCTTGACCCACTGCCCAATCACAGAGCATCAAGGTGTAGGCATTCCTGAAAACCAAGCCTCCTGCCACAGGCTCCATGTGACCACATTCAGCCTATTAGAGGGCAGAGTATATTTTCAAGTCAAGGAATTTTCTCAGAGTCTCTTAAGCCCATCAAAGGGCCAAGGGGCAGGGAAGACCTTTAAATTTGCCTTTCCATTACATACTGCTAACATTTCTAGTACCAGATTGAATAAGAGGGGTGATAATGGACACCCTTGTTTCACCACTGATCTTATTGGAAATGCTTCTAGGTCTTCCCCATTACATATAATGTGTGCTGATTGCTTTAAATAGATGCTACCTATTATTTTAAGGAAGGCTCCATTTATTCCTACACTGTCTAGTGTTTTAATAGGAATGGATGCTGTATTTTGTCAAAAGCCTTTTCTGCATCTATTGAGATAATCTGGTGGTTTCTGCTGGTTTTATTGTTGATATGACCAATTATACTGATGCCTTTCCTAATATTAAACCATACTTGAATTCCCGGAATAAACCCTACTTGATCAAAGTGTATTATTCTTGTGATAAGTTGTTGTCGTCTTTTTGGTAATATTTTATTTAAATTTTTGCAGCTATATTCTTGAGGGAAATTGGTCTATAATTTTTTCTCCATTTTATCTTTCCCTGATTTAGTTATCACTACCATATTAGTGTCATAAAAAATTGGTAGGACTCCTTCTTCACTAATTTTTGCAAATACTTTGTAGAGTATTTTAATCAATTGTTCTTTAAATGTTTGATAGAATTCATTAGCAAGTGCATCTAGCCCTGGAGATTTTTTCCTTGGGAATTTGCTAATGACTTGTGCTTTTTCTTTTTCTGAGATGGGGTTAATTAAGTAATTGACTTCCTCTTCAATTAATCTTGGCAACATATGTTTTTGTATATATTCATCTATTTCACTAAGACTGCTAAATTTATAGGCATACAATTTGGCAAAATAATTCATAATTACTATTTTAGTTTAGTCTTCATTGGAGGTAGATTCACCCTTTTCATTTTTGATGCTTATAATTTGATTTTCTTCTTTCTTTTTATCATATTTACTAAGGGTCTATCAATTTTATTGTTTTTTCATAATACCAGCTCTTAGTTTTATTTATCAATTCAATACTTTTCTTAATTTCAATTTCATTAATCTCTCCTTTGGTTTTCCTAATTTCTAATTTGGAATTTAATTTGAGGTTTTCTATTAGTTATTTTTCTAGCTTTTTCATTGGCATGCCCAATTCATTGACCTCCCTTTTCTCTAATTTATTCATGTATGTACTCAGGGATATAAAACTTCCTCTAAGGTGGGCCTTTGCTACATCACACAGATTTTAGTATGTTTGGTATGTTGTCTCATAATGGCATAATTTACCTTTTTATGCCTCATATTTTCCTTTTATCCCATTAACATCCCTTTGAACACCTTAAAAAGCTGTTTTTTTTTAAATCATCAAATTAGTTCATTTATACCCATAACCTTTATCTATCTATATTCTTATGAAAGGTTGTGATAAACATATGAATTTCAATATTGACAGGTATAAACTTCTCATATAAGTATGTAAATGGTTTGTTCTCATTGCATTCCAAGTTATGTGCATGTGTGCATGAGTGTGCATGTGTATATGTCTGTGTATTTTCCTTGTTTATCTCTTTAGGTCTTTCTGGAGTCTTGTAATGGGAGATCAAATTATCCATTGAGCTGTGGTTTTTTATCAGAAAAGTCTGGAAGTCCCTTATTTCATTAAATGACCTTCTCCCTGTCTGAAAGATTATACTCAGTTTTGCCGGGAGTTGATCCTTGGTTGGATTCCTAACTCTTTTGCCTTATGAAATATCAAATTCCAATCCTTCTGATCTTTTAATGTAGAAGCTGCTAGGTCTTGTCCAATACTGACTGTAGTTCCACAATGTTCGAATTATTTCTCTTTGGCTGTTTGTATTATTTCCTCCTTAACCCTGTGATTCTAGAATTTGGCTACTATATTTCTGGGAGTCTTCAATTTGGGATCTCTTTCAGGAGGAGTCAGGTGAATTATTTCAATAGCTATTTTACCTTCTGATTCTAGGACTTCAGAACAGTTTTCTTTAGCAATCTCTTGGAGGATGCTGTCCAAGCTGCTTTTTTCATCATGGCTTTCTGTAAGACCAATAATTCTTAGGTTATCTCTCCTGGATCTGTTCTCCAGATCAGTTGCTTTTCCAGTGAGATATTTTACACTTTCTTCTATTTTTTTAAATTGTCTTTTTACTTAATTCTTTTTTTGAAAAAATGCGTTATTAACTTCTGTTTTACATCATTCATTTACGCCAGATTTTGAGTTACAATCATTTTCCCCCCGTTATGCCCCTACCCAACTTCCCAGAATAGCAGTCCCACAAGATATCGCTTCCTCCAATCTGCTCTCTCCCATACCTTCTCCCATACCCCCTTCGACTTTTCCATTAGAGGAAGGTGAATCTTGTGTCCCAATGCCTGCACATCTTATCTCCCAATTATAAGCAAAAGAGTATTAATAATAGTATTTATATATATTTGAAACTTTTAATGTTAAGACCTTGAATTTCAGATGAATTTCCTTCCTCCCTTGTCACCCATTCCCTCTGGGGAGATAAGTAGTTCAGTATATGTTGTACATGTCCAGCTATACAAACCATTATCATAGTAAATATATTGTATAAGGCTGCTTACAATTCCCTCCCACTCATCCCACCCCCCACCTGGTCCATTCCCTACATGATCCTGTCCCTCTTCTATAGTGGGTACTTCCAACCTCCCCTCCCCTAAAGGATGCCTTCCCATACATCATCCCTCCTCTCATCCCCCTTCCCCCCATTCTTCTGCAGGTTGAGATATCCCATTTAGTATTTATGTCATTCTCTCCCTGAAACAAATTCAATGAGAATGCGGTTTTTCCCTTTTTGCCTTCCTATTCTCCCCCTCCCTTGCAACCACTTCCCCTTGCTTCTTCTACATGAGATAGTTTACCCTACCCTGTCTCTCCCCATCTCCTCTTGCCACTTTCTTCTCTCACCTCATAATTTCATCCCTTGAGTATTATCCCTTCCCAATGAATTCAACCTATGCAATCTATCCATATTTAACTGTAACCATATTCACACACATTCACATATGTATTCATATGACCACACACCCTTCTTCCATTATGTTCATAGTGAGAAAGATTTCCTCAGTCACAGTTATTGCTTTTCCATATAGGAATGTAAATAGTTCAACTTTGATAAGTCCCTTTTGGTTTCTTTTCCTTGATTACCTTCTCAGGCATCTCTTCCTTCTTGTGTCTGGATGTCAAATTTTCTATTCAATTCTGTTTTTTTCCTCAAGAATGCTTGAAAGTCCTCTATTCCACTGAAAAACCATATTTTACCCTGAAACAAAATACTCAGTTTTGCTGGATAGGTGACCCTTGGGTTCATTCCCAGTTCTTTTGCCCTCTGGAATATCATATTTCATGCCCTTCGATCCCTCAGTGTAGAAGCTGCCAGGTCCTGTGCTACTCTGATTGTGTTTCCACAATATTGAAATTGTTTCTTCCTGGTTGCTTGTAGTATTTTCTCCTTGATCTGGGGATGCTGGAACCTGGTTATAATATTCCTGGGAGTTTTCTTTTTAGGATCTTTTTCAGGAGGTGAAGTGTTCTGCCGCCTCCCAGAGTGCTGGGCTGGTCCTTCCTGCAGGGCTGCTGGGCTGTCCTCAGTGGGAGGTTAGCTTCTCTGTGTCGTTCTGTGGATACTGGGGCTCCAGAAGTTGTTCAGAGTCCCCTTTTACATAGTTTGGGGGGAATCTGGGGGCAGAGTGGCTTGGATGAGCTGTTTCTACTCTGCCATCTTGGCTCCGCCTCTCTATTTTTTTTAATCTTCATATTTTGTTTCATTGACTCTTGGTTCATCATAGAGTCCTGAATTTCAATTTGACTGATTCTAATTTTTAAAGAATTATTTTCTTGGATTAGTTTTTGAAGGTCCTTTTTTTTAGGGAGGTATTTTCTCCAGTTAATTAGCTCACAAATTTTCCTTTTTAAGTGTTTTCTTCAGTGAGACTATTTTTTTTTTCCAATTTGGTCACTGTAGATTTAAATTTATCTTTACTTCTTTAATTTGGGTTTCAAAATCTTTCTTGAGCTCCTCCAAGAATGCTTTTCAGGCTTGAGAACAGTTCATATTTCCTTCTGTGGTCTCAGGTGTGAGTGTAGAGTCCATGTTGTCCTCTATATTTGGTTGTTCTTGCTCATTATAATAAGCTCAGATTGATTTTCTCACCTTCCCCTTCATATTCTCAGCTTCCTTCCTTCCTAATGTAATTTCCTATTTCCTAATTTCTCAGGTTGGGAGCTAAGGGCCTGGTTGTTGGCTTTGCGTGCTGTAGCCTCTGGGTGTCTATACTGAGGCCAAAGCCAGGATTGTTAGTGTTTCCACTGAGTTACCCTGAGGCTCACGGAGTAACCTGTGGGGGAGAGTTGGTCTGTCAACTTCAGATTTCTGCCTTTATACATCTGGGCTATAGCTCAGGCAGGTGCAGCAGGTGGTGGCCAGGAGCTGATGTCTTCAAATTTCCCAGATAGTGCTGATTTCCACCTCAGCTTCTGTTGTTAGCACTTGATTTCTCCAACACCTGGACTTTGGGAGCTCTTGCTGGTCAGGTGAGGTAGATCTTGTTGGGACCCCTCCCACTGTGCTCTTCAGCCTCCTTATTGCCCCAGTTATACCTTTTCTTTGTGGCTTCTAAGCCTGAGGCTATTTTGCTAATTCAGAATTTTACTCTGGGTGGGACACCTATCTCTGGGTTTTCTAGGTCAGGGAGGGGGAATCAGAGCACCTAGAGTTTACTTTACCATCTTGGCCCCTGGAAAATCAGGTAGGTGATGTTGGTTGATAGCCCCAGGAGAAACTACTTGGCCCTGAGCTTTCTCTTACCCACCTCTGACAAAAATTCCTGTCCAGTTGTGCGATGCTTGTGAGATGGCTGATAATTGTCCTTAGCGTAGGTGTGTCTGCTGCCTGTGGCTTCTTCTCTCTCTGCTGTTGTCTGCTCTCCAGTCTGGGCTGGTGCAGCCCCCTGTGCTCTGAGCTCCCCCTGTGCTCTGTGCTCCCCCTGCCCCTACCCTGTGGGCACTTTCCTGGGCTGTATTCTACCTAGAGTAAACTCTTGGTCTCCCAATGCATTCTGACACTCTAAAATCCATTTAGCTCCACTCTTTAAAGTTTAGTGACAGGATTCATGGCAGAGCTTAGATATCTTATTTCTTCTGTTCTGCCATTTTGGATCCAATTAAATTATTAAGGAAAACTTCCTTAAAATCTTAGAACCAGAAGATAAACAAAAATTGAAAAATCCATTGATCACCTCCTGAAGGAGATACCAAAATGAATGCTCCAAGGAATACTATAGCCAAATTCCAGAGTTCTGAAGGAAAGGAGAAAAATAGTGCAAGCATCCAGAAGGAAAAAAAAAAACTGAATTCATGAGCCAAATTCAAGATTACAACATATTTTGCAGCTTCCTCATTAAGGAGCAAATAACTTAAAATATGATATTTTAGAAGGCTAAGAAGTCAGAATGGCAATAAATTTTAAATTATCTAGCAAAAGTCAATACAATTCATCAGGGGGAATTGAATACTTAATGAAATAAAGGAAATTCAAACATTCTTGATGCAAAGACAAAAGGTGATTAGAAAATTTGAAACAAAAACAAAACTCAAGAGAAGCATAAAAAGACAAGCAGGAAAGAATCATTGGAAGAGAATATATAAAGTTAAATTATTTGCATTCCTGTATGAGATGATGCATTTAATCCCCAGCAATGTTACCATTATTTTTTTTATTAATTTATTAGTTTAGTTTCAGTTAACAAGATTCAGTTCCATAGTTCCTTGATTTTCAAATTTCCTTTCCTTCCCTCCCCCCTCCCCTCATGACAGCATATAGTACAGTATAGGGTCTGCAGATGCATTCATATTAGACATTATTCCAATTACAAAGGCATATTGTACTAGGTGGGATGAAAGATGGTAAGGAAGAAATAAAACCAAACAATGAGAAGAACAAGATCATTTAGTTTGCTTCCATCAGGATTCAGGCTCAGTTCTTTCTAGTTATATTTCTGGATGGCGCATTTCTCACTTTCTTGAGTCATTCGGGATAAACTTATATCACTGCATTGCTGAAAAGAGTCCAGTCTGTCACAGTTGGTCGTCACAGATATGGTATGTCTGTGATTGTATACAAATTTCTTCTGATTCTACTCTTCTCGCTCAGCATCAGTTTGTATAAGTCTCTCCAGGTAATTATGAAATCCGTCACCTCCTCGTTTCTTATAGCACAATAAAATTCCATTACATTCATATACCACAACTTGTTTAGCCATTCCCCAATTGATGGGCACCCCTTTAGTTTCCAATTCTTTGCAACCACAAAAAGGGCTGCTAAAAATATTTTTGTACATATGGGTCTTCCTCCCACTTCTATGATCTCTTTGGGATATAACCCTAGAAGTGGTATGGCTGGGTCAAAGGGTATGAAATTATTAATAATCATTTGGGCATAATTCCAGATTGCTCTCCAGAATGGTTGGATAAGTTCACAACTCCACCAGCAATGTATTAGTGTTCCAATTTGTCCACATCCTCTCCAGCATTTGTCACTTTCTTGTTTTGTCATCTTAGCCAGTCTGACTGGAGAGATGTGGTATCTCAGAGTTGTTTTGATTTGCATTTCTCTAATTAATAGTGATTTAGAGCATTTCTTCATATGCTTATAGATATCTTTAATTTCTTTCTCTGAAAACTTCCAATTCATATCCTTTGACCATTGCTCAATTGGGGAATGACTTGTATTCATATAGATTTGGCTCAATTCTCTATAAATTTTAGAAATGAGTCCTTTATCAGAGACACAAGTTGTAAAAATTCTTTCCGAATTTCCAACCTCCCTCTTGATCTTGGTTACATTTGGATTTGGTTGTGCAGAAGCTTTTCAATTTAATGTAATCAAAATTATCCATTTTGCATTTTATAATGCTCTCTAATTCTTGTTTGGTCCTAAAATCTTCCCCTCTCCACAGATCTGTCAGGTAAACTATTCCTTGCTTTCCCAAATTGCTTACAGTATCATCCTTTACACCTAGATCATTGACCCATTTAGACTTGATTTTGGTATATGGTGTTAGATAGTGATCTATGCCCAGTTTCTGCCATACTGTATTCCAGTTTTCCCAGCAGTTTTTGTCAAATAGTGCATTCTTATCCCAAAAACTGGGGTCTTTGGGTTTATCGAACAATAGATTGCTATATTCATTAACTGCTGGGTCTCCTGCACCTAATCTAGTCCATTGATCCACTACTCTACACCTCTGCCAGTACCAAGCAGTTTTGATGACTGCTGCTGTAAAATACAGATTAAGATCTGACATAGCTAGTCCACCTTCCCTAGCATTTCTTTTCATTAATTCCCTTGATATTCTAGACCGTTTGTTTTTCCAAATAAATTTTGTTATTATTTTGTATAACTCTACAAAGTAGTTTTTTGGTAAATTGGTTGGAATGGCACTAAATATATAGTTTAGTTTGGGTAAAATTGTCATTTTTATTATATTAGCTCCACCCAGCCACGAGCAATTGATATTTTTCCAACTATTTAGATCTGTTTTTATTTGTGTGAGAAGTGTTTTGTAGTTGTGATCATATAGATTCTGAGTTTGTTTTGGCAAGTAGATTCCCAAATATTTTATAATGTCTACTGTGACTTTAAATGGGATTTCTATTTCTGTCTCTTGCTGTTGAGTTTTATTAGAGATGTACAGGAATGCTGAGGATTTATGTGGGTTTATTTTGTATCCTGCAACTTTGCCAAATTTATTTATTGTCTCAAGTAATTTTTTACTTGATTCTCTAGGATTCTCTAAGTATATCATCATATCATCTGCAAAGAGTGACAGCTTGTTCACTTCTTTGCCTAATTTGATTCCTTTGATTTCTTTTTCTTCTCTAATTGCTGCTGCTAACGTTTCTAGTACCAGATTGAATAAGAGGGGTGATAGTGGACACCCTTGTTTCACTCCTGATCTTATTGGAAAGGCTTCTAGTTTATCCCCATTGCATACAATACTTGCTGATGATTTTAGATAGATGCTAGCAAGTATTTTAAGGAAGGCTCCACTTATTCCTATACTTTCTAGTGTTTTTAATAGGAATGGATGTTGTACTTTGTCAAAAGCCTTTTCTGCTTCTATTCAGATGATCATGTGGTTTTTGCTAGGTTTGCTGTTGATATGCTCAATTCTACAGATGGTTTTCCTAATATTAAACCATCCTTGCATTCCTGGAATGAATCCTACCTGATCAGGGTGTATTATTTTTGTGATAAGTTGTTGGAGTCTTATGGCTAATATTTTATTTAGAATTTTTGCGTCTAATTTCATGAGGGAGATTGGTCTATAATTTTCTTTCTCTGTTTTATCTCTTCCTGATTTAGGAATTAGTACCATATTTGTGTCATAGAAAGAGTTTGGTAGGACTCCTTCTTCACTAATTTTCCCAAATAGTTTGTAGAGTATTGGAATCAATTGTTCTTTAAATGTTTGATAGAATTCACTAGTGAACCCATCTGGCCCTGGAGATTTTTTCCTAGGGAGTTCGTTGAAGGCTTGTTTGATTTCTTTTACTGAGATGGGGTTATTTAGGGGTAATTCACTTCTTCTTCAGTTAATCTGGGCAATTTGTGATTTTGTAAATATTCATCCATTTCACTAAGATTGTCATATTTATGTGCATACAATTGGGAAAAATAATTCCTCATTATTTTTTTTTTATTTCCTCTTCATTGGAGGTAGATTCACCCTTTTTATTTTTGATACTCATAATTTGGTTTTCTTCTTTCTTTTTTTTTATCATATTGACTAAGGGTCTATCAATTTTATTGATTTTTTCATAAAACCAGCTCTTAGTTTTATTTATTAATTCAATGGTTTTCTTAATTTCAATTTTATTAATCTCACCTTTGGTTTTCAATATTTCTAATTTAGTACTAAATTGGGGATTTTCAATTTGTTCTTTTTCTAGCTTTTTCAATTGCATGTCCAATTCATTGACCTCCCTTCTCTCTGCTTTAATTAAGTATGCACTCAGGGATATAAAACTTCCCCTGAGAACTGCCTTTAGTGCATCCCACAAATTTTGGTATGCTGTTTCATTATTATCATTCTCTTGAATGAAATTATTGATTGTTTCTATAATTTCTTCTTTGACCCACCAATTTTTTAGGATTAAATTGTTTAGTTTCCAATTAGTTTTTAGTCTATCTTTCCATGGCCCTTTATTGCATATAATTTTTATTGCATCGTGATCTGAGAATGATTTGCTTAATATTTCTGCCTTTCTGCACTGGATTGTGAGGTTTTTATGCCCTAGTACATGGTCTATTTTTGAGTATGTACCATGTACTGCTGAGAAGAAAGTAAATTCCTTTTTATCCCCATTCAGTTTTCTCCAGAGATCCATCATATCTAGACTCTCTAAGATTCTATTCACCTCCTTAACTTCTTTCTTGTTTATTTTGAGGTTAGATTTATCGAGTTCAGAGAGGGGGAGATTAAGGTCCCCCACTAGTATAGTTTTGCTATCTATTTCTTCCTCTAATTCCTTTAACTTCTCCTCTAGGAATTTAGATGCTATACCACTTGGTGCATATATATTAAGTAGTGATATTGCTTCATTCTCTATGGTGCCTTTTAGTAGGATATAGTTTCCTTCCTTATCTCTTTTAATTAGATCTATTTTTGCTTTTGCTTTATCTGAGATAAGTATTGCTACCCCTGCTTTTTTTAACTTTAGCTGAGGCATAATAAATTTTACTCCAACCTTTTACCTTTACCCTGTGGGTATCCCTTTGTTTAGAATGTGTTTCTTGAAGACAGCATATTGTAGGATTATGGTTTTTAATTCATTCTGCTATCTGCCTTTGTTTTATGGGAGAGTTCATCCCATTCACATTCACAGTAATGATGACTATCTGTCTCTTCCCTTCCATTCTATTCCCTCCCCTGTTTGTGTTTTTGTTTATTCCTTCTCCCTTCCCCTCCTTGAAATTTTCCCTTTTGACCGTCCCCTCCCTCAGTGTTCCCACCCAGTGACCCCCCTTCTTAACCTACCCTCTCCCCTTACTACTATTTCCCTCCCTTATAATCCCTCCCTTTAGTCTCCTCCTTTTCACCACCCCCTTACCCTCCCACTATCTATAGGACACAATAAATTTTTATACTTATCAGAGTAAATTACTCCCCGTTTGATTCCAAACCAATGAGAGTAAATTTCAAACAGTGCTCCTCTCCCTCCCTCCAATTCCTCTATTTAATGAATTTATATGTCTATTCACGTTAGATTCTTAAACTTCACTGATTAATTTGATCCTTCTTTGAACCAGACCCAGTGAGAATAGTGTTTAAATGATGTTCCTCTCCCTCTTATTTTCCCTTCTTCTATAGTGTGTTTTGATGCCTCTTCAGATGGCATATTTTACCTTTTCCTAGCTCATCCTTTCCTTTTTCCCATTACAGTACCTTTGATCCCCTTAATAGTCTTTTTTTTTTAGACTCCATGTTAGTGCATTCATACCCACACCCTCTAAGTATAACCCTTTTGGAGGTCATGATAATCATAAAGATTTCAAATATTGACAGTTATCAGCTCTACATATAGGGATGTGAACATTTTGCTCTTGTTGCATCCCAAGTAATGAGCATGTGTTTGTGGGTGTGGGTGTGTCCACTTCTGCATGTGTGAGTCTATGTTACCCTTGTTTACCTTTTTATGTCCTTCTGGAGTCTTGTAATTGGAGATCAAATTTTCCATTGATCTCTGGCTTTTTCATTAGGAAAGTCTGGAAGTCCCTTACTTCATTAAACATCCATCTCCTTGCCTGAAAGATTATGCTCAGTTTTTCGGGTAGTTATTCCTTGGTTGTAGTCCTAGCTCTCTTGCCCTACGAAATATCAAATTCCAGTCCCTCCGCTCTTTTAATGTAGAAGCTGCTAGGTCCTGTGTGATCCTAACTGTAGTTCCTCAATATTTGAATTGTTTCTTTTTGGCTGCTTGTAGAATTTTTTCTTTAATTTTATAATTCTGGAATTTGGCTACTATATTTCTTGGAGTTTTCAGTTTGGGATCTCTTTCAGGAGGAGTCTGGTGAATTCTATCAATAGCTATTTTATCTTCTGATTCCAGGACCTCAGGACAGTTTTCTTTGACAATCTCTTGGAGGATGTTGTCTGGACTGCTTTTCTCATCATGGCTTTCTGGTAGACCAATAATTCTTAGGTTGTCTCTCCTGGATCTGTTCTCTAGGTCAGTTATTTTTCCAGTGAGATATTTTACTTTTTCTTCCAATTTTTCGATCGTTTTGTTTTTTTTTTTTTTTGATTGACTCCTGCTGCACCATAGAGTTCTGAGTTTCACTTTGATTGTATCTAATTTTTAGTGAATTATGGTCTTCAGTTAGTTTTTGAAGTTCCTTTTTTAGGGAAGTATTTTCTTTTTCCAAGTTGGTCACTGCCTCCCTGATTTGTTCTTTAAAATTTTTCTTAAGCTCCTCCAGGAATGCCGTTTGGGCTTGAGA
Organism: Gymnobelideus leadbeateri; assembly: GCA_011680675.1. Taxonomy (NCBI): domain Eukaryota; kingdom Metazoa; phylum Chordata; class Mammalia; order Diprotodontia; family Petauridae; genus Gymnobelideus; species Gymnobelideus leadbeateri. Next base: position 163,388 of record WOXC01006248.1, read on the forward strand.
CCAGATCATGTTTCCTTCTGTGGTCTCTGGTGTGGGCAGAGAGTCTATATTGTCCCGTGTGTTTTGTTGTTCTTGCCCTGCATAGTATGCTCGAATAGACTTTCTTGCCTTCCCCTTCTCCTTTTCAGCTTCCTTCCTTCCCATTGTGACTTCCTGTTTCTTAGTGTCTCAGGCTATGAGTTTGGGGCCTGATCCTTGACTTTGAATACCTCTGGGTGGATAGGTTATGGCTAAGCCAGGGAAGTCAGTGAGGAATGTAGCTGTGTAGGTGGGGATGAGTCTGACCACTTCAGATTTCTGCCTCTATACCCCTGGGCTATAAGTAGGCTTTTGTTGGTGAGGTGAGGTGGGGCTTGTTGGGTCCCCTCCCTCTCTTCTCTTTAAATTCCTGGCTGTCTCAGTTACACCCCTTCTTGGAGATTCTCAAGCCTGAGGCTATTTCCATTGACTTGGGATTTCAATCTGGGTGGGAGACTTATCTTTGGGCTTTCTGCTTCATGAAGGAGGGATGGGAGGATCAGAGCAGCTAGAATTTACTTTGCCATTCCAGCCCCTGTATTATACAGGCAGGCAGTTTCTAAACTTCCAGGCTGGGGGCTGAATGCAGCCTGAGAAGCCACTCTCTCCACTGGGGGCCCGACTCTCCTACCTGGCTCCAATGATCTGTTCCCTCTGGGAGATGACTGTGATTCGTCCTTGGTAAGTCTGCAGGCTGGGGCTTTTTCTCTCTCTGGTGTAGTCTGCTTGTCTGATCTTAGGTCTGAGCTGTGCAGACCCCACACACTCTGCGCTCGACCTGTGCAGACACACTGGGCTACCTCCTGGGCTGGATTCTGCCACACTCTGTCTTCCACTGGGCTCTGTCACTCCGGAATCCGCTCAGATTTACCCTTTGAGACTTAGTGACCGAGGAGCTCATTGAGGTTACTGCTTCCTTTCCGCCATCTTGGCCGCAACGTTATCATTATAATGGCAATTAGAAGGAATCTACACAGACAAGGGGCATGAACTTGAGTCCTTTATGTTGGGATGATCTTCAAAATAATATAAATAATTCATAATAATAGTATGTGAAAAGGGATGCAGTGGAAAAAAATGATAGGCAAATGTAGAATAGGGAAATTTTTCTCACATAAAAGAGGTATTCAAGGAATACATTTTACAGTGGAGGACTAGGTGGAAGGATGGTGTGTAATATTTGAACTTTACTCTTATCAAAATTTATTCAAAGAGAGAAGAATACACATACACACAGATATCAAAAGGCAGTTTATAGAAAAAGAAATCAAACATAAATAGCCTTTTTGCAGGCATATAAAAATTATCTAAATCACTATGTCGTGATGCAAAATAAAAAATGCATATAAAGACAGTTCTGAGTTATCACCTCATACTCATAAGAAATTCAAAATACTAGAGAGGATTAGGAAAAAGGAATGAGCTAATAAGCAGAGTTGTGAATTGGGTCAACCATTCCAGAGATCTATTTGGAACTATATCCAAAGGACTATAAAACTGTAACTACTCTTTTACCTAGCAATATCCTACCTATATCTGTACTCCAAAGAAACCGAAGGAAAAAAGTAAAAGGACTTATATGTTGAAAAAAAAGATATTTATAGCTCTTTTTGTAATGGCAAAGAATTGGAAATTAATGGAAGCCTCATTAAGTGGGGAATGGCTAAATATGTTGTGATGCAGTATAAGAAATGAGGAATGAGTGATTTTGAGGGGAAAATAATGTGGAGAAACATATGTGAACGGATTCAAAGTAAAGTTAGATTAACCGAGAGATCATTGTACCCAGTATAGTAATGTTATAATGAGGAAGACTTAGCTACAATGGTGGAAGACAATTCCAAAGGATTGTGAAAAAATGTTATCCATTTCCAGAGTGAGAATTGATGAATTCTGAGTGCAAATTAAAACATAACTTCTTGCTTCATATGTTTTATTTTTTTGCTATCTTTAAGATAAGGTTAATAAGGAAATATATTTTACAGGAGTTTATGTGATTAACTACTTGATATCATTTTTCTTGCCTTTTCAGTGGGCAAAAAAAAAAGGATAAGAAGGAGGTAGAGAATTTAGAACTAAAATTTATAAAAGAATGTTTAAATAAATTAAAAGCTAAAATGAGTAGGTAACAAAAAGCACATTTAAATATTAATATATGGGGGAAAATAAAATATTTTTAGGGTAGATATGAAACCACCTCTCACATTTTAACTTAATAACTTATTCATTTGAAACCCCTCTCAGTCAATCAATTAAAGGCTTTAAACAACATATTTGAAAAGCATTTTGTTAAGAGAAATCTTACCTGAAAAGAAATCTCTTCCATTTTACTGGAGCGTTTCATTATTTTGGGTCTTATATAAAGGTATCAATTTAGTTAGAATGAGGACACCTTTCTGGGGAAAAGAATATGCATATTTCTAGCAAATCAAGTTGATAATTGTCTTTGAGAGGGAAGATGGTGGAAAGATTTGAACTAGGTTAGGTGTTTTTCCCTGGAAAAACCAATCCCTTCAACCTGGAGGTATTGAGCTTCCAATTTTCCCATCAGTGCCCTAAGCAGGCACTTGGGATCATCTGCAGCTACTATAAACATCTTTAAGAGGCATGGACTAACTGAATTCATAGCTCTGCAAAAGAACCCAGGAAAGAGACTACATTATACCCAAGGTAAATTTTAGTAACTATAAATGAAAGTGACCACAAATATAAAAAAACTGAATTTGTGCTTGCCACTTTTTGCTAAGCCTGTGCCCATTTTACCCTGACCTCTGCTTGTACTTTTAGAAGAGAACACCAAAGAACTCACTTCGTAAAAAAAAAAAAAAAAGCTAATTCTTTCTGGGAAAATGCATTGGTTGGTGCTCAACAAAATGGCATTAGACTATCTTTTGACCTCTCAGAGCTATCTTTACAAACTTGAGTTGCAGATGAAACTAACTAAACTCTGGGGATGCTAACCCTCAGTGGAAGTAGGAGTTGTGATAAAGATGTCTGAGAGGTGAAACTTTAGTTAAATGAAGCTTGAATAATTAGTCCCATGTATAATGCTTTATGGACAGGCAGATTTAAGATAAATGGTGGGTATTTATCTATTTCTACTCCAGCCCTAGCAAAAATGTCAAAGCATATGCATTATCAATCTCACAAACATTAGCAGGTGATTTAAATTCGCAGTTTCTGTTTGCAACAGAATATTAATTTCCATAAATTGGTTTATTCAATAATAAGGATCTAAAATTTAGAGGACATATGGAGAGTGAAATGTTACAGAAAAGCTCTTCTCTAATCAAAATCCATTATGACATTTACACAATAGAAATGTTATTTTTTATTATTTCTTTTAAATAACACATTTCTCCCATAAACTTTGAATTGCCTTAAAATGATGTTTAAATTGCAATAAAGACTCCATTCTAGGGGAAATAACATTAATATAAAATTCAAATGCTAATTGTGAAAGGAGGTTACATAAAAATAATAATCTCAGATATTTAAACTCATAATGATTGCAATGCTGGACAATATCTCCATTATATCAGATTTCAGTTTCTGCCCTCACTAGAGGGGAATTTTCTACTCTGCTAAATCAAAGCCTTTTACTTTCATTCCACATTCTCTATCATGACACCATTGCCCTCTCATCAGAAGGACAGTTGAGCTGAGTAGTGTGAACAGAGAGAGGCAGATAAAAAGGAACTGATGAAAGAGCTAAATGTATGCCTTCTTGGGAAAAGTTGAACATAGCTCTGATGATCATCATTTTCCTCTGTATTGTTCTAGGAAAGTCTCTTGTTGAATCTCCACTTTGCAAGAACTTCGAGTTCATTTTAAGCCCTCCCCTTTCTCCTCTTTTTATCCTTAAAAGTTCTTATTTAGAAATTGTATAATATTTTAAAATGAAATCTCTTGAAGCATTTTCTTCCTTCCTATGTTTATAATGCCTAGTGCTTTACTGACACATGAATAGATCAATATCCACTCTACTGAGATACATTTCCTTTCCCGTTCAGTAAGGATTCAAGAACCTGCTTTTTTAGGGATATGAAACAACAACAACAACAACAACAAAACATCCCAGTGTCCCTCTTCCACAGTCTGTGCTCAAGATGATTTTATTCTTTGTTACAAAGAGAGAATCACTCCGTTGCCTCCTGAAGTGATGCTTTCTTTTTACCAAAGTCAAATTATCAGAAATTGGCAACCCACAAACATTATGAACAAAGAACAGGAAGTTACAGAGGTACATACAAAGGTATGTCAGTACTTTCTAGGGATAAGCTCGCTGTTACCTTCCCAAATTTCAGGCAAATAGTTTTAGTCTCCCAACTTGACTACTGAATGTAAGTGTGTATAAATTTTACCACAGGCTCAGAGACAAACTTGAGTACAAGGAAAGAAGAAGATCATCACAAGATAGTATAGCAAGCAAGCTTTATTGAAGAAGTATTATTCATAAAACAATGGGTAGTCAGGGACAATGATGTGAGCAGTTTCCCTGAGATCCCAGAATAAAATAAGTACCCCTCTGTGGACCCCAAAGGAATGGTGCAAACTGTTCCCAAACTGTCTGTAGAGAGAAAAGACTCCTGAGGAATTGTAAACCAGTTGACATTAAATTACTAGAAAATTATGGTAAAATTAAATGTTTTGGGTCTTTATTTCTAGTCAGTCTGGCAGGATAACACAGGTATTTTTAGTCCCCCAGGACTTTTTTTTAGCAGTGCAGGGAAAGTACTGTATTCCTTCAATCCTTCCTGCAGCCCCAACACTCAAAAATAACCCCCCAAAACAAACAAAAAATATATTGGAAACACTGCCTCCCACTTCTTATTCAAGGAAGCCTAATGGTAATGTAAAATCTTTCCCAAGGTCCCAGTCACATAAGAGATTTGTGATTCTATCCTGAAATAATTGCCTTAACCTGTTCTATTTACCTAGGTGGAACAAGGAGCTCCCCCCCTCTCTATGGCTTACAACACTGGCAGTGAAGGAGAGGACATTAGTACACATGTATTACAAATTTCAAAAGGAAAAAAAGAATTGAAACCAGTATTGGCTACCCAGGGGGTGAAATAGATTTATTCTTTCGTAAGATGAAGATAGCTCAAAAACTGTCTTATACTAATTCCCTTTGCAAGACTATCTTTCAGGGATTAAAATAGATGAATGAACTTGGTTGCTCAGAGTACACTCAGTGGGAAAAAGTTGTCTTTCCCATCATTTCAGCTGTCCCTAGCCTTGTTGTCAATGACGTACACCAAGTAGCCAAGGTCCAGAGTCAATGGAACAAGTTTATCACCTGCCACCATTGCTTGTTTCTTTATTCCTGTAGTGAGAATAGTCAGGAGCCATTTGCTTTCATCTGGAAAGGATTCAAATGTACTTTCACTGTCCTTTCCCAGGGCTGCCTGAACTCTCCCTCCAACTGCCATGTTATGGAGAGTAGAGACCTCCCTTCCTAAGGCCATTGATGTAAATACCACTATATTAATTATATAATGTTGACCAATTGTCACCATACTCTTATATCAGAAGGCAGCCCATATAGACTGAAAGGATGAGAAATCTGCACTAAGATAATCCAGTTACTTCCTTCTTAATCCAGTTTACAGAAATACAGTGGGTGGGGAAAATCTAGATGTTCAGCAACATCCAAATTAAGCTATTCACATTTGACACATATTCTCTAGAACCCACATTCGTTCTTCACCTGGCTATCCTGATGGCTCCCATTTTTCAAATCATCTGCCAATATGCCTCTGTTGAATAAGACCCAGGACAGGAAAAGTGTCCCATAGTATCTTTCCTTGGGCCTTAATTTCCATGTACTTTATTTCCCTCATCTGTAAAAAGAGAGCAATTGAATTACCTTGTCTCTGAAAATGATGTCAATTCTAGATAAAAAAATTAGTAGAGAGTCAACTTGGCATAGTGAATAAAATGTTAAGTCCAGAAGACTTAAGTTGGAATTGCACATCAGATACACACTATCTGTAAGGCTCTGGTAAATTGCTAATTTTTTTTAGATTCAGTTTGCTAATCTACAAATTGGGGATAACAAAAATATCTAATTCTCCAAATTTTGTGATGATAGAATGAAGTAATAAAACAGGTGAAGTGCTTTACAAACCTTAGATAACTCTATAGTTGTTAGCTATTTTCACTATTAGTGTTGTTAAATTGATGATTCTATGACATCTTTACTGCTTCATGGTTTTTAGAATGAAATTCTGATATCAGCTATTAAAAAATGACATACAAAAAACTTGAATGTAGAAAATTATTATGGGTGTGAAAATTCCAGGTAAATAGAATTTTACATGTACAGACCTCTATGAAAATCTATGTTTGCTTTCAGTATATATGTTTGTATTTTTATAATATTTATTTCAAATTAATATCTTAATGGCAGAGACCTTATCTAAACATTATATTTCTACCCCATCCTCTAACTTTCAACAGAGTTGACAACTAACTTGTTCTGTGTGTTCAACACAGTCTTCCAGTAAAACAAACCAATCCCTCATCCTCGCATAGAGATATCTCTCTTTTTTAAAAGTAATGAAAGTGGATATAAGCAATTATTTTTTGAACTAGGTTAAAGTTAATACTGCTTGGTTCTTAGTTTCTGAATTCTAAAACTATTCTAAAATTCGTGGTGAACTGTCATGAAATGTGAAAGTCCTGAGTGCCTTTTCTTAACTATTACCTAATTTTGTTAACCCATTTGGAAAATTGCCAATTGTTAATACAGCTCCCTTTAAGTTCCAATGGGGCCTTGCAAAGTGGCCTATGATTTGATTATCAGCTTCCTATTAAAGTGAAAAGGTTTTCTAGATAGGATTTTGTGAACTAGTTTAGGTAAAATTAGAAAGGATAATCACCAATATTTTGAGATTTGTATTTTACAGGTACAATTTCATAAAACTTTTCTACAAAGCAGTATGCTGCTGTGTCTTCACATAGTGAATTAAGTGCCACAAAAGATGAAATCATGGCTCTATTAGCTCAAAATCATAAAATTGTCTTTGGATTAGTTTACTTCTTCATTTAACCGAGAAAGAAAGAAAGAAAGAAAAAATATTCTTGAATTTCTTTTTTTATAAGTACATTTTGCATTTCATATATTAATATTCCCGTTTTTAATAACTGATTCCTCATCATAAATAAAAAATGTTAGGTAAAATTTCACAGCTGAGAATTACAACACAGTTGTTTTGAAAATTTGCAGGTAGATGAACAACTAAGCTATGGACTGATACCTTCATTTTTCATTGAAAAAAATAGTTTGTGCTTTTAAGGTCCCAGGATATTAAAATCAAATCATTTAGTCCAAGTATCTTTGAACAGGCACTGAACATTATCAGGAACCTATATCAGTGAAAACTCTCTTCTAAATGGTCTTTTTTAAAGGCTTATGCATTCCATTAACAGGAAGTTTATGATCAAAGAAAACCATACTGCCTACCTTAAAGAGTATTATATAGGAGCAAGAACCCTAAAGAATGAACTATAAAGAGAGACATAGATTAGACTATAGAATACCAATGACCAAAACCTTAAGACTGTCTGAAAGTATGTAGTAATACTTGTTTGTGTACTGCAGTTCTTTACCACAATACAGGGATTCAATATCGGGTTTTTTTTTTTTTTTTAGACCCTAAAGGAAAGGTCAACATTACAATGCTTGTGTGTATGACCCTAACTCATCCTTAGTTCAGCCTGTTTTTGTTGGTTTAATTTCCTTTTCCAAAGGCAATATTTTTACAAAAGAAGAAAAATAATTTCCTTTAAAATGAATAGAAATTGGCATGATGAGTGTTTAGGTGTTTGAGGTCAACATGCCCTGACCAGTATTTACAAACATTGAAAATGTGTATTATTTTAACTTAATGGACCAAGAAATCACCAAGTAATTTACTGAGCTATGAAACACAAATAAACAGACAGATCATTTTAAAAACCAAAGAATCTTGCTCTGTCCTTTATAATTATACAAATGGACATCTACAATAGATGGGCACATTGTTACAAACAAAATGATGAAATTTATATTTATGGATTCAATTAATTACCTTACCTTTCTCTGGTGGTTCTTCTCTTTTAAAGAGTGAATGACTAGGGCATATATATGATAGGACATACCTTTCCCAGGCTCAATTCCTTTGCAAGTTCTTCTGATTAACAAGATTTATGGAGGAGGATTTAGGTTGCTTGAATTTAGAGCTCTTTAGTTTTATTGTAGGTGTTCTAGCCATCAGTCGTCTCTGCTCTTCCTCATTAATTGAAATTTTTACCTTCAGGCCATCCGTATGTTCCTATGAATCTGGATCAAAAAAAAGCAAAACAAAAATGAATTTGTTCCACTTTGCAGTGGGAGGTTTAAAAGGAAAGGAGATGGCGTCCTCCAAATCTCCAATCTGGTCTTATATTCCTTTAAATCTTTCCTGCACTATCATTGTCATGGAATGGTGGATAGCAAATTTGGCATTTAAAGTCCTTCATAACTTTATTCCTTCCTACCTTTCCCATTTTCTCTTGCTTGTTTCCCTACACGCACTCTAAGATTCAGCTATACTGGGATATCTGCTGTTGTTCCTTCCACACAACAAATATTTCCCATCTCTATGCTTTTGCATGAGCTATCCCTTGTAGCTAGAATTGTTTTTAGTTAATATATTGTCATCAAGTAAGCACTTAATATGTATTTGGCACTCTGCTAAGTACACAAACCCCCACTTTTTACTTTCCTTCACTTCATTCCTTGCTCAAGACAAAATCATTTCCTTTTCATCCAAGATACTACTTTTTTCTGAGAATATCTTCTTTCTTTCTATATTCTTTTCTTATATTTCTCTCTCTCTCTCTCTCTCTCTCTCTCTCTCTCTCTCTCTCTCTCTCTCTCTCTCTCTCTCTCTCTCTCTCCCCCCCTCATCTTTAATATACTTAGTTATTTTATAAAAATTGTGAACCCTTCGAGGGCAGGGATAGTGGTTTTGTTTTTGTCGTTTGTGTGTGTGTGTGTGTGTGTGTGTGTGTGTGTGTGTGTGTGTGTGTGTGTGTGTTGCCTTTCCTTTTCTCCTGGTGCTTAGCAGAGTGCCTGACAAATAATTAATAAACGTTTTATAAATGCTTGTTGACTGACAAGTGAGTACATAAATTGAATAAATACTTTGAAGCAATCCATGCTGTATTTATTTGTAATTGAACTACAGTATAAAACCTTAGATTATGAAAGTCCTAAAAATGAATTTAAGACTTTGCCCAATTGCTCACAAAGCAATAATCTTAAAAATTAGGTCATCAGCAATCATTTCAAGTCAACATCAGAGATGAAACTTACATAATATTTTTTCTAATACAGAAAGAGATGTCTATTGTCCTTCTTTTGGTAAAATGTGGATAAACTGTTCAGGAAAGAGCTCATTTTCATAGATAAAAAAATCAAGAATGAACAGTTGATAAGGATGCTCTATTTAAAAAAAAAAAACCTATCTATACTGGAAGTTTCTACCTGAGAAATGTTAATTTGATTACAAATATTTTTTTTTTTTATGCATCATGAAAGACTTTCCCCAAAACATGGTGAAATTAAGTGTTTTAAATTTTATGGCATGTGTAGCACTTTGACTGTATCTGTTGCATCTTCCCTGCTCTTTAATCCTAAGTTTTGACTGCTCATTTTTTGCATTCAATGTTTTATATTTAATCTAGATACTTCTAATTAAAAAGGTTATATTATTTCACATATTTTAAATGCAAGAAACAGATTTGTTAGATTGTCTATCATCTAACTTCTAGTTTGTAAAACATTTTAATTCAATTTTTTGGCTAAATACTTTTTTTAACTTTTCCTTTAAAACTATCCAATATTCAAACATCAACCTTAATTGGTTCTATATTCTTTGTCCCTTCTCTTCAGATATTATACATTTTTGCATGTGTGGTCATGTTATAGGGACTCTTAAATTTAATATAGTCTAGGATCTCAGAATGTCTTAATCCTACCCTGGAATCAAACCTAGAAACTAATGGGGAGAATAAATAGGCTTCACAAATTTAAAAGTCCATGTATCTTCAACATGTTAAATTTCATCTTCAAAAAGAGCCATCAATCATAGTTTATATTTATTTGTATATACAGATATCTTAAGTGTTATAGGCCAATGGAGCCCCCAAATGAACTTAGGATACTAAATCACCATGAGGTTTTTTATATGGCAATATTTAGCAAACAGATCCACTGGGGAATATTTAATGTTCATGGTTTTCTTCTGACTGGAAATTTTTTTTTCCATATCCTTCTATCTCCAGGTTCCAAAGTGTAATGCAAAAGCAATTATAGACAGTACTGTGTTAAATTGAAAATATAAATAGATTGTATCTGTGTGCATGCATATACATATATGTGCACACACAAATATACACACATTTACACAAAACATATATCTGTACATTACTATATATATAGATATATAGATATAGATATATGTATGCACACAGGTAACTATATATAGTTAATGACTTCCTTATTTGATCATGTAAATTTGACCTGTCATCTTCTAGTCCATATGTTTATAAACATCATGCTCCTGAGGTTCTTTCTTTGTAAGTCAGTAAGTCTTTCTTTGTAAGTCACAGGAAGCTCAATGAATCACAATATATACCAAGGAGAATTCAAACCCAGGGTCTTTCAGAAAATAGCAGTCAGCTAGCTCATTTATCAGTGAAGCAATAATTTTTAGCAACATTCTCATTATTTGTCAGCTTCAAATGCATTTTATGTAAGGCGTGATTTTGAATTTGCTGATTTGCAGCACTTCTTAAGCCTCTGGTCTATTTTTTAAAAAACCTATTTTACAAGCTTTTATATTAACAGAGGGGGGAAATTGCCCCATCAACCATAGATGTGTACTTATAAAAATAAAATGTCTTAGAAATATACAGTATGCTTAATCCTAAATTAAAGTTGTTGCTGGAATGCTATTACTTAGCCACAGGGCATATGTTATTTCTAAAGAAACAAATTCAGCATTTAATTAACTCCAAAATCCTCCTGTAAATGGAGCTTATGTGTCTGTGTAAAGTTCAAGGCAGGCTGAATTTAGAGAAGAAAACTGCTCGAAGAAGCTGCTGTCCTACAGAAGCAAGTCTGCCCTATCTGAGGCAGACACACTTCACCACATGGCTACATGTACTAAATTAAGAAGTAGGGAGGTTCATCCAAAGTGCACAGATTAAAATTTTCAATAGTCCTAAAAATGACTTGGAGGCATGAATGAGCCTGTCACTTTTTCTCTGCCTCTCTAGCCAATGATGGATACACTCTGTAGTCATAATATAACCCGTGAGATATGCCCAGCTTCGTCCATTATTCTTCATTCTCAGTCATGCTGAAATAGAAGTTGTGGTTAAACAAATCTGCCTTTATGAAGCAAAACATTGTGAAACAGAGCTGATTATGGCCTGACACATTGAATTAGACTGGTGTATAAAGTAGCTCTGATAACTCTATTGTTTCTGATGTATGTCCTTTAGCTTAGCCTTCTCCCTAACTGTACAAATACCTTTCTGGCTTTTTTCCCCTATTTAACCTATTTCTCTTCCTCCTGCCCCCCCAAAAGTAATTTGAATAGCATATAATTACTATCAAGCATGATATATTGATCTATTTATCTAGGCAGAAACAAGTAATAATTTTGTCTATATCTTAAAACAGACATAATCATAAAATGGTTTCTACTCATCCTTATTATTTCTTCTAGTTTGTGTCTGATTTGACCTCAACCTGACTATTTGAGAACCTAAATGCACACATAAAGTTGATTCATAAGTGACTGCACAAACTAGGATGAGTTTCTTTTTCCTACTATGACAAAGACAATTTAGCTTTAAAAAAATAATATTTTAGGTCCTCCTTAAAAGCAATGTTTCTTTTCTCTCTTGAAGATCATATGATTTATGAAATGTCATACTGCTGAGAAGTCTCCAAATACCTAATTTTTAGTTCGGAAATACATATTTTTCCAAGTTGAGTTTTATCTTCCTCTAAATACCCACCTTGATACTTAAGTTGATAAACACAAAGATTGGTATTGATTTAGTTTGAAGGGTCCTGCCTATTCAATCATGGCAATTTTCTAATTATTTCTCCTCTAAAATAGATATTTCGCTCTTTAATGCTCTTAGAATTTCTATTTTTTGTCCAAACTCAACTCTCTTGCCATCACCTAATTGAGAATTTTTCTGATTCTCACTTGTTCTTAGTAACCAAAAAAACCCCAACTCACTCTATCTTTCCAACTACATTGTCATTCTACATGCCATCCTGTATAACTAAACTCCTCAAAAAGAACTTTCTGCAATAGATGCCTCCATGGCTCTCTCACTCTCTCCTTAACCTCTTACAAGCAGACTTCCAACCTTGTTATTACACTGAACCTATTATCTCCAAAGTGCCAGTTGCTAAATCTAATGACGTTTTCCCAATCTGGTTTCCTTGACTTCTCTGCAGACTTTGATATTGTTGATCACTCTCTCTTTGTAGTCCTCCTCTTCAGGTTTTTATGACACCACTTTCTTCTTATTTTTCCTTCTACCTACCTTGCTCCTCCTTCTTTGTCTCTTTTGCTGAATTCTCATCCAGAATATGCCCTGTGACTATAGGTGTCCTGTTTATAGGGTTCTGTCCTGTGCCTTTTTCTCATTTTTCTTATGATTCTCAAATCTGGTTCTCCCGTCATAACCTCTCTCCAAACTCACATCTTCAACTGCCTTTCAGACCTCTCAAATTGAATGTCCGGAAAATTTCTTAAACCATATATATGCAACACATAACTCATTATCTTTTCTCCTAAACCCTCCCTTACTTCTCTTTTTCCTTATTATTGTTGAGGTCAATACCATCCTTCTTGTTCTTTAGATTTATAACCTAGGAGGCATCCTGCACTCCTCCCTATCTCTAATCTCCCCCATATCTAACATATTGCCAAAGCCTGTAAATTTCTAATCTGTGGTATCTATTAATTATATTCTCTCCTCCTACACTGTCCCTACTCTCAGTTTCTTATCACCTCACTTTTTGATTATTGCAATAGCCAGGTGGCAGATCTGCCTCAAGTCTCTGACCACTCCAATCCAGCATCCATTCTGTCAAGCAAGTGATTTTCCTAAAATACAGGCTTATGCTGTCATTACAGTACTCAATAAACTCCTGTGGGTTCCTGTTGCCTCCAGGATCAAATATTCAGTGCTCTGTTTGGTATTCAGAGTGCTCCATACTAAGCTTCCTCCTACTTTTCCAGTCTCCTTACACCTTATTACCTGATATGCACTTTTTGAAAAAGTGACATTTACCTCCTTCTTGCTCTAGGAGCAACACACTCCATCTCTCAGTATTACCATTTTTTTCTCATTTTCCCCTTTATCTAGAATAATTTTTCTTCTCAAATTCACATACTTACCTCATTGTCTTCCATTATTTCACAACCAAAATCCCTATCTTTTATGGGAAGCCAGTTATAAATCCTCTTAATTCCAATTCCTATTCTCTGCTAATCATTTCCTATTTATCTTGTATATAGTTACATTCTATATATTTGTTTGTGTATATGCACCCCACTCGAGTGCAAGTTACTTGAGGGTAAGGACTATCTTTTGCCTCTTTTTGTATCCCCAATTCTTGCTTGATAAAGTCCTTAGCACATAGGTATTATGCATACATATATGTATACATACAAATACATGCACACATGCACACTATATATGTGTGCATACCCATACACACATTCATACATATGTGCATATCTGCAGGTTCACACACACACAAACACGAATATATTCTGATCCAGGTATAAAGATATTATCAAATTTATCTGATCAAAAGTTATTTAATAAGGATTTATTGAGTGTTAAATATATGCCAGATATTATATTAAGTGTTGGTCAAAGCAAGAAAGGCAAAAAAACAAGTATTGCCCTCAGGGAATTCCCTTTTAAATATCTAATATGGGAGATAACATGCAAACAACTATATACAAGCAAGATATATACATCATAAATTGGAGATTGCTTCAGAGGGAAGGCAATTCCATTAGGGGTTTCAGAAAAGACTTACTGAAAAAAATACAGGTCTTTAGTTAATACTATGAATAGATGTGTACTATAAGAAGACTGGAATGGTAAGAAAGGAGTAGGTTATGGAATATTTTGAAAGTCAGATGGAGGATTTCCTCAAGGTAATAGGTACCCACTGCAATTCTGTAGATTCACATATAAAGAAGTCATCCTTGAAACTTGGCAAAAGCACTAGTTGATTATGTGATTACCAAGGGTTTCATAGTTAATATGTGTGAGAGGAGGGACCTCAACCCAGTCCTTCCTAGATCTGAGGCCTGCTTCCTATTATTCCATGTTCACATAGTCCTGTCTCTGTATTTTGATGTCTGTCTGTCTGTCTCTGTCTGTCTGTCTCTGTCTCTCTCTGTCTCTCTCTCTCTCTCTCTCATCAGAAATAATTTTTATTAAGGGTCAAATTTCAGGTTTTCAAAAAAAATGAGGTGGGACGAGCCGCCGGGAGAGGCCGTAGGGGCGGCCGCCCTGGGCGGCCAAGCGCCGGGGCCCGCGCCCTGCGCGCGTCCGCTGCCCCTGCCCATGCCCATGGCCGGGCCTGTGCCCGGCCCCTGCCCCGACGGCCGGGCCGTCTCCTACGTGGTGGGGGCCCGGCCCGGCCCCCCGGGGCTGTTCGAGCGAGGGCCGGGGAGCAACGGCGGGGGCGGCCACATAGGCGCTGCGGAGGTGGCCGCGGGAGCCGCAGGGGTGGGCGCCCGGGGCTTTGATGGCTGTTGCAAGCCCGGGCCCCAGCGGGCGCTGCCGCTGCCCATGCCCATGCCTCTGCCCGCTCCGCCACCGCCTCCGCCATCACCGCCGCCGCTCACGGCCTCCACCTCGGCCTCCCCTAGCCCACCCTATGCTGATTTCGGGCACCCTTCCAACATTTCCCCCGAGTGCATGATGGGACCTGAATATCTGGAGAGAGAGCCGTCTAAAGTGTACCCTGGCTATGCCAACATGTACCACTACCGCCCATTCCCCCTGGGCCTCGTCAATCAGCCCAGCTACCGTGGCTCCTCTGCTGCCCCAGGGATAACCCTCCAGAGGGGCTTCCGCCATTTCCCCAGCAACCATGGAGCGGGGCCCTCTTCTTCTTTGCTAATGCAGGATACTAGTGGAGACTTCAGACAAGGCTACTACCCACCGCTGCCTCAGTTCATCCCTCCAGGCTTTCTGCTAGGGATCCACTACATCCCCCCTCCTCTCCCACTGAACGTTTTGGCTGACGCCAAAGAATCAACTGCTACCCTGACTGATGTCTCAGACTCAGGGGTGATGTGTGAGCACAGCCAGCAGTCTCCCCAGGAGTCGGCCAACTGAGCACCCGGACGGGTCCTCAGGAGAGAGGGAGTTGGCCCTGCCACCTGGCTGCACCACCAGGGGGCAAAGGGACAGGTGCCACCAAAGAGTGCTGACGGTCACTAGTTAAATGTAATGTTAGAAGTCTCCTTGACTCTGGATAATTAACCTGGGAAAAATGGGGCCCAGGGATGGCCAGGCTGGGGATGGAAAAGAGAGAGGAGAGGTGTGTTCCCGTTGAGGGCCAGGGGAGAAGGTGGTCTGACCCAGCTTGGGACTTCACTGGGCCAAGAATGAATTTAGTTTCCCCAGCAGAAGAGAGAAGGGGTGGGCCTGCCCCTAAGCTTCCCCAAAGATTAATTTGCCTATTCACTTGGCCCATCTTTCCCTTTCAGAATTTTGTAAGGGACCAGATGTGGGCAATCCCCAGCTCCCAGGGATGGAGACTATCCCCCCCCCCCCCTTAGATATCCTAGTCACAGGCCAAAGACAAGAGTTGGGGGCAAGGTGAGAGAGATGCAGCATCATTGGTTGAAATAATCATCTAGGTGTAAGAGAGAGGGTCCTAACTCCCGCCCCTACCCAACTACCCAACCTCAGGACAAGGCAATCCTGCTCAGTCACTGGGCTGAGATGCCCCCCTCCTCACGGGGAGCTAGTAGAGTCAGAGATAAAAATGTTTCTTGTTTAAGTCCGTTGTAAGGCACCATTTCTTCGGTTGAGATACTTAATTCTCTTCCATGTTGAGCTATTTGCTGTTTTTATAGTGATTGCTAGGTGAGGAAGTTTGTTCCAGGGCACTGGTTTTGACCTCGACAAACAAAATGAAGCTGTATTCAAGCTTGTTACTTCAGCCTCCCTCCTGCTCTGCTGTGGGTTGACAGTTTACTGTTTCAATAAACACACACACACACACACACACACACACACACACACACACAATGAGGTGATTTAACATTGGGAGTTCCATAAAACAATAGAGTCACTAAGTTTTTATGGCATAATGGACAGAGAGTTGGACAAGAAGCCAGAAAACCCAGACTGAAGTCCTGCCTCTGGATGTGTGATCCTGGACAAGTCATTTAAACTCACAGTTATAGGCAATTGTTATAGAAAAGGAGCCCATTGATATTAGTAGAGAAATTTCTTCATCAGTGAGTTCCCTATAAAAGTGAAGTCAAATTTCTAGGGGCATTTTCAGTCTTTTTTAAAACTATATATGATACATGCAAAGGATTGTTTTTGGGACCTTCCTGAGAATGTTGAAGTTTACCAAATTTATTATATTTATCTATTTTATTCTCCTCAATTATATGTAAAAGAATTAACAGTCTTAAAAAAATTTTTTTTTCGAAGATGCCAGAGTAGTAACAGCACTTCCATGGGGCTTCAAAATTATGTGAAAGGGAGACTCTGAACAACCTCTGGAGATACAGCACCCACAGAATGACACAGAGAAGCTAACCTACCACTGAAGACAGCCAAGCATCCAGGCAGGGACTGACCAGTGCAGAGCTCTGGATGCTGACAGCACTGGGCTTTGGGAACCAAGCCCAGGACCTATTTCATGTAGAAGAGGCAAGGGGAAGTAGTCACAGGGCAGGGGAAGAACAGGAAGGCAAAAAGGCAAAACCATATTCTCATTGAATTTGCCTCAGTGAGAGAATGACATACATACTAAATGGGATATCTCACCCTGCAGAAGAGTAGGGGGAAGGAGCATAAGAGGAGGGAGGATGGAGGGGAGGGAATGTTGTGGGGAGGGAAGGTTGGAGGCATCCTCTTTTGAAGAGGGACAGGATCAAAGTAGGGAATGGACTGGGTGGTAGGGGAATATAGTCAGTCTTTTGCAATATATCTACTATGGTAATGTTTTGCATAGCTATACATGTACAACATATACTGAATTGCTTATCTTCCCAGCTGGAGTGGGTGACAAGGGACGAAAGGAATGGATCTGGGATTTGAAGTTTTAAAATTAAATGTTCCAAATATATATAAATACTATTATCAATACTATTTTGCATGTAACTGGGAGATAAGATGTACAGGCATTGGGGCACAGAGATTCACCTTGTCCTAATGGAAAAGTCAAAGGAGGTAAGGGAGAAGATATGGGAGAGAGCAGAAAGAATGAGGGGATGTCCTGTGGAACTGCTATTCTGGGAGGTTGGGTAGGGGAATAACGGGGAGAAAATGATTGTAACTCAAAATCTGGCAGAAATGAATGATGTAAAACAGAAGTTAATAAAGCATTTGGAAAAAAAAATTAAAATGTTTCAAAACTCTCTCCCACTACTCTACTCACCCACCATTGAAAAGGCAAGTGATTTTATATAGCTTATAAAAGTACAGTCATCCAAAACACTTCCATACTAGGTACATTGGAAAAGAAAATGAAGAAAGACAGACAGGAAGAAAGAAAGAAAGAAAGAAAGAAAGAAAGAAAGAAAGAAAGAAAGAAAGAAAGAAAGAAAGAAAGAAAGAAAGAAAGAAGGAAAGAAAGGAAGGAAGAGGAAGGAAGGAAGGAAGGAAGGAAGG